>CM035154.1:12871459-12930868 GCA_020205615.1 Panax quinquefolius
TTTTGGAATAAAATTCAGTTGAAAAAGAAAATCTAATTAGAGATGACAGGAGTAGTCTCTATCTAGATATCATCTACATCCAGAAAGTCGTATGCTTTGGAAAAACTTGTACAGTTTGGAAAAAGCAGCCCTAACCTTTGTCCGACCGATCATTCCACTAGCTAAAAAATGGTATTTTTTCCGGGGTCTTATCTTGTTCTTGAGTTTCCACGGCTCTTTCCCATTGAAGTCCTTTGTTGGGCAGGTGTTTTACGTTCAGCTAGCACTAAAAAGGTGACTTCCAGTAGAAGTGGTAGAATTATAGCAGTCGGATAGGAAGTTGTGATCAACCAACTGCTCGCTAAATCCAGACAAGTGGAAAGTGAACGGAACTCACTAAAATGCAAGATAAGTTGCCCGTAGGCGCGGGAAATTTTGTTAACTTGTAGTCGTAGTCTTTTATCTTATGTGAATTTCCTATGTGCATGCACTCACAGGAATTCTTGATGATCAATTAGTATTTTGTTAATTAATTCATCGTTATTAACAAGATACGTAATTGTTTCAATGGCGGACCTAGGTTAGGGACAGTCGGGTAAAATTTGACCCGACCAAAAAGCCTGATCCGCTCTAAATGATTTACTAGTAAAAGTAATGAAGTAGAATTAACAACTTAGATAACTAAAAGGAATGAATCCAGATGATTAAATTAGAAGTATATTAGCCAATTAATTTTAAATTTTAATACACAAAGATTTAACTAGAGATCATTAAGCAAAAGATCATCTTTCTATCGGTTATAATCAACAATAATGCTAAATATTTGTTGATTTAAATAGGAAATGGAAAAAGTTGATCAAGAATACGAATATTAAGCACATCCATTAAAGAGCAAAAGGATGCTAGTCAAGAAGTTCTTGGTAGAAATCTCTATTTGCTTTAATATAGTAATCAATGGTGTAGAATTAATGATAAGCAACTATGTGAAGCCTAGCCCATTTTTGCTTGGGCTTCTTCTACCCAAAACTTTCAACAGAAAATCCCAACTTTTCTTGCACAATTAGGGAGGGATTAAATAAACTAGAAAAAATGTTTACTAGAATTATGTGTTTGGGGAATTGAAGTAAGAATAACATCAAAGTCACTTAGTGTCCATACTGCTTCTTCATCTTTGTTGCTAACAAAAATTTCAGTTCCTACATCAAGAGATGTCCATATTCTTCTAGCAGGAGTAGTACCTGGATCCTGTAATACAAACAAACATTCCTTCATATACTTTATACTAATACAATTACATTTGACATGCATGATTGCAATATTTGTATTACCCTCAAACTTTAATGATTTTTACATATTTTATCCTCCCATTTTTTCTCTCCCTCCGAATTTAAAGATCTTTCTTCCTATTGTATATTCGAATTAAATACCATATAAATTACAGGGGCAACGCATGTGACCCACAGGCTAGTATCTATTAAGTTACCGACCTGATAGAAGTAGAGTCTACTTGAAAGGCCGCCTACATCAAGTTCCCAAGTCCTTGCATCTCCAACCCAACCATCTCCCTTCTTAGTTGGGTAGCCATATTCAGCCCATATTGGATGAGGCAGCAGCTGAACAATTTCTTGTGCCTGAGGATTGCTGTAAGGGTCACAAAGGCTGTATGGTGCTTCCGAATGCATGGCATTCCCAGGAGCACAATAATAGTGATAAGCCCCATAAGGGAAGTTGGCAGTGTCATTTCTTAGTATTTTTGTGTTGTTTGGAGTAATGTGGTATGGAGGACAACTGACAAGAGTTGTGGGACTACACCATGCTGGAGTTTCAGGGTTGATGATCATCTCGCTGTATCGCGTTACGTCCGTGAGCACGTCTCCGTTACACGGTCTGCCATCGTTCTTCCAGCAGCTCCCCATGTCAATTAGATAGAATTGGCTCTTTGGTCCTCCTCCTTGTTGCACATTCAAAGTTAATCTGACTTTGAAATTAGGTGACTCTGGAAGCTGAAAGCCAGATGAAGTTGTTAGTTTACATGTTAGGAATAGGAAATACTCACAAAGAATGTCACTTTTTTTTCTTCTTTTTTTTTTTTGGTGAAGAATGTTACGGTGGGTGATTTCAAGCAAATTAAGGATGTAGATTTTTATTTTTACCAATTTTCTACTTTATAAAGCAATTGTCAACTCTTTATGCAGTTGTATTTTCTTTGACTTGTGAAAGAGTGACTATCATTTTGGGACAAACGTAAAATTAAGTGACATATATATATATATATATATATATATATATATATATATATATATATACACATGTGTGTGTGTAATATGTGTGCGAGTGTGTATATATAGATAGATAGAAACAGCTGAGATGCAACTGGCCATGTCCAAACTAGCATGTCTCTCTCAATTGTTGTTACTTGACATGATTGATAAAGATGGTATGCATTTAATGCGAAGTTATATAAAGAAGAATTAACAAGACATGAAAATGTTCCTAACACTCTATTTAATATTCTGGTGAATATATATATTTATGATGTTTTTGTTCTATTCTATTTGTTTTCTTAAAGAAATAATCATGGATTGGACACATCTACTCCAATTAATTCACATACTTCCAACAACAATTCAACAAACATTTGGTATTGTAGGGCCTATCTGCTTTCTCATGAAAAAATCCACATGGCTGGTAACCTACACTGCGTAAATCTTTTCCTTTGTGTGAAGACTAACGTTGTTCAGTCCAAACAGGACTCTTATAAATGACCCTACATGTAGACATTTGTAAAAATATTGTTTGACAACCATCTCGTGGCTCGTGAACATGGTGGACATGGAAACTTGAGTCTTACGTATGAATGAAATAGTTGGCTAACTTTATCAACTAAAAACCAATTTGCTATGAGAGGCACTAAAATACTATCGGATGAAGCTATATACATTACTTGTTAAAAATAAAAATGCATCAAGTTCTTTTTTGCACATACAGTTTTGAGCATTCCTCTAGTGTCATAGTGGTAGCCTCCAGAGAACCCTTTGGTAGCATCAGCTCTGAGGTACAACATTAGCCATGGATACAACTTTGAAGTTTTGAGTTTGTGACTGAAAACCCAACTCCCATTCCCAATGTTCTTCTCCCAAATCACCTCATAATAAGACATTCCCTCAATAATCCCACCAGAGTGAAACCCCAATTCATAGCTGCCATGAAAACCTCCTGTCATTCTTCTGCCATCGCTAGAAAGTTTAGTCTGATCATGATAAAATATGGGTTGATTCATACAGTCATTACCAGGGCAAGGAAATCTTCCTGAATTAAAAGGTGCTACCTTTTTCCCATTTTCTGGGCACAAACCAGATTTTGTGTCAAAATTTCCATTTTTCAACATAACCATCCAAAACTGCCATGGTTTTTGGGTATCTTGAACTTCACATAAAGAACCCAAATACTTCTCTTTTTCAGCTGCATAAAGGTCTGAATCATTCAGAGCTTTTGGACTCAAACCTGGAAATTGATTTCCCACTCCAAGTTTGTTATCTGCCTCACCTACTTTGTGATTCAGAGAATACTCTGCACCTTCTTCAATCAGAAAGAAAGAAAATCAAGAATGTGACAAAATTCTTGTACTTTTACAAAATAAAGATCATACATTTGCTAATATCATTCATTACTGAATTTTTTAAAGAAAAATGGAATGGAAAAAGAAAGGGGAGAAGGGAAAGAGAGAAATAACTACCAGTTGAGAGATCAAAGCAATCTGCAGCTCTTGGGCTTCCCATTGAAGGGGCTTCTTTACCAACTTCATTGCAGAAATTCCAGGCCTCAAAGCCCACTCTAAGCCCGTCTCTTCTCATTCCAGGGTCTCCCACTGCTGAAGCAATTTCCTTAACACTTGCAGAAGAGACACAAAAGAGTAGCAGCAATTTTATCATGAAAAAGAATGACATTAACAAGGGAAAGTATTTCATGGCTGCTGCTTTCTGTCCCTTCTATTTTGGGAAAGTATCTTCTTACTCTCTATCCCAAGGTAGCAGCAGGGGGAGTTATTATGGGAGGACAAATAAATACAAAATGGGTTGCAGCTTGCTATTGATGATTGACAATTCTGGGACGAAGGCACACAGACAAGGCAGTGGGGTCACCCACCCCCATTAAAATTTTATAAAAATTTCAACCAAATACTGCCCGAGTGATACTGGCTCAAATTAAAAATTCATTAATTTTTCAATCAAATCTCAGATCCATATCAGTTATACCTCCTCTATATATGTATCTCTTTATAATTTTTTTAAATTAAATAAATAATTTATATTACATTATTTTTTAAAAAGTCTAATTGCATGTGACAACAAATTTATGTTAATTATAAAAATCAACAAATGTGAATATATTGAATACGAAAGAATTAAAAATAATCCTACTATCATTTATTATTTCTTTATCTCTTGGTTTGTCATAAATTTATAGACATATAAATTAATTTAAAAATAATATTAATTGAAGAATTAATTATTTATGAATAAGTTTGTGATTACAAATTATTTATAATTTTGGCATTATTGAAAAAAAGTTCTCCCAAAATTATGCATCTTTCTTTTTTACGTGATTGGTGTTTACAAACATTACGCGTAACAACTGGCAGGCTTTTTCACCAAAATAAGCAAGAATTATGATAACCATAAATACTCCTTTATCTATAATAATTAATCCTAGTTAACTTTTAAGTTAATTGCAGAATTTTAAAATTCAATAATTCTGATATTAATTCATTAAATTATTGGACTATAGTTAATACATTGTAATTATTATAAATTATATAAAATTTATATTAACTATAAAAGCGTACTAATCGTAATAATTACAAGTTAAAAAATATCGGAAATGACTTCAAAAGGCCAGAATAAGATTTTTTTTATATGGAACGAAAGAGGGTTTACAATATTAAAGATTATATTAATTAAGATCAAATAAATTCATGTTCATAAATTGACTTCAAAATGAGTCTTTTATTTTATTTTTAAATGGAAATTATTATTTTTTTCTTCCGTTTTTATCTTTGTGAGATATGAATTATTATTTTTCTATGTGGTTTACCTTTTTCTATTTTTATGATCTACTATTAGTTGCCCCTCTGCTTTTTGAAAACTATTACATTAATATTTTCTCTTCTTGTATTGTGATAAATTTTGTGTGGAAGAGGCTTCCAAAGATGACACAGTTGGCACACCCAAGCTGCTACATGATTACTTCTTTCTGTCCCATAACATATGATATTTTAAATAATTTTATATTTTTAAAATTATTTATCATTTTATATAATTTAAGAGAATTAACTATAATTTTTTTAAAATAGATTTGGCTATAGTAAGTGTATATAGTTTTTTAATTAAAAATATTATATCAACATTTTCTATAAACAATAGATCAAAAAATTATATACACTTACTATGGCACCATAACAGGATCCTTTCAAAATTATCTCTCATGAAAAATATTACAGATGAGAGATTATGAGATAAATATGATAATTATAAAATTTAAATATTATAGACAATTAATATTATATTTAATATTATATAATTATTTTTTTAATTCTCGTACACAACTCTAAAATGTTATATATTATGGAACGGAAAGAATGTTATTTAGTGGCATATTATTGCATTCATATCAAATTAACAAGGGCTGCTATTTTGGGCACTCCCAAGCTGCCACATACACATTTGTTTTAAAAAATGACAAAAACTGACTTATAACGGGCGGCCATTAGTGTGAAACCAAAAATTTCACGTGAAATTTGCATTTATTTATTATTTATATATAATAAGGCAATTGAAGATGTTATTTAAATTAATTTAGTTGGTCATTTTTTGAGTAATTTGGTAATCAACTTATAATTATCAAATACATAATTATAATAATACACGTTCAAATTCAATGAATACAATTATAATTTGATATATATATATATATATATATATATATATATATATAATTTAAAAGAGAAATTTACAATTAAATTACTTTAATAAATAAAAAAATAGTCTATATCTTGCACGGGTTCCAAGCTTGTATTACCAAAACGATAATACGACCAATTAATTTTTCAAGTACTAATAATACCAATTGAGAATATCTTAATTCAAGTACTAATAATGCATGTATAAATAAATATATAAAATATAAAAGAGTATATATAATTGTTTGCATACAAATATATATAATCCGAAAAGTAGGACCCCTATCCATTTCAAAAGAGCACGACCTCCTCAATAACCATATCAATTCTTGCGGATACTTGAACAATATTCAAAATTTTGTTATTAAGTCCTCAATTTCTAATGAACTTTTACATAAAATAAAGATTAAAAAAAAAGACATTAAAATGTTATATGGAGCAGTTAGTTAGTTTTATTAATTAGGCCATGAATTGATAATGGAACAAGTAGCAGTTTAGTAGGAATTAGTCAAGAGTAACTCAATCTTTAAATATATAATACCTGTCCCAAATAATTGAAAAAATAATTATAAATAAAGGTGGATATATAGAATCATGATCGAGATTTCTCTCCACTTCCAACTGCCGTCTAGTATTTGTGTTAGTTTATATGTATATAATACCTGTCCCAAATAATTAAATAATAATAATTAATAAAGGTGAATTTGCATTCGCATGCATGCACACCTGTTAGCGGAGCAAGTAGCCAATGCTGTCGTTTTTGACATTTTGTGGGGATGGATGGAAACTGTAAATTCAATGTCAAAGTTTCAGTGGCAAGCTGCTGATCCCCGAGGCCGCATTCTGCCTAATTCGGGTCGGTTATATTTTATATGGGATAGATTGAACTGATTTTTAAAGCACACAATTAAGTATATATATATGTCGCATTTAACAATGCATCAGCCTAATAGTGTAGATAGGCAAATTGTTACGGAGGAAAATAAAAGTACAGTCAAGAGATATATTTTATCATTTGAAGTCAATTTATGAAATATAATTTCAAAATTAATATGAATTTATTTAAATTTTAAAAGAAATGTTTACTAATGAATGTAAAATAATATTAAGTTGTTTGTACTAAATTAGGTAAATTTGTATTGATTTTGAAAATTTTCAGATTTCACAAATTAATCAAAATGTATCTAGCTCTACTTGGAATGGATTAGCAAATGGATATGAATTACCAATTTTTTAACTATAATTTCAACATAACATCATTGCTATCCATATATGATCATGTATAACCAACTGTACATATATTTCATACGTTAGAATTATGACGCGTTATTAATGAATATTTAAGTTGAATAAAATTTTAATTATTTTAATAATTTGTCATGATTCTACCATCGACAGCTCGTACATACATTCTCAGTCTATCAAATTCAAACTCTTTTTCTATCACACAACATTTATTCCTCTCCTTTCTTCTCTTTGAGAGCAAATCCTCTGTCCCCAATTTTCCTGTCCTCTTGTGTCCCCTCACTTATATTTTGACATCTAACCTCTTACTTAACACCAAATAATTTTAAAATTAAATAAAAGGACAGATGTCATAATATAAATGGAGGGACACAAAGAAGACAAGGAAATTGAAGACAAAAGATCTGCTCCCCTTTTCTTCTGCATCTTAATTAAATGACATACTTAACAAAGAATAATGCTAAATTTGAAAAGAATAATGCTAGGGGTCCAAATTCTCAAAAATTTATTAACAAAAAACACTACACAATGTACAAGAAATGAACCCAGTTTACACGCTGAAGGCCCGGCCCAATTTTTAGCCTTTTCTTAACCAGAAGATACCTCTAATTCCAGTAGTAGTACAACGTAGGTTGGGCTTGGGTCCAAAAGGTTTTGTTCAATATAAAGGGTTGATACATGACAGAATTATTTCTTAATACTAAATTTGCCCTTGTAGTCCCCAAGGTTGATGAAAAATTCAAACTACACAAAAAACCGTTTGGGTGTGGTTTGGTAAAATTCTAAAATCGCATATGATACTGTTGTTTGAGATTGGTGCGGTGCGATTTTAAAATTTGTGGTGCAATTTTATTTTGTGCGGTTTCAATTCTAAAATCAATTGACACAATAATACTCAATACATCAAATTCATTTTTATGTGTAAGAAACCATACATTGAATGCTTCAACATTGTTCAAACTATTGCAATTCAATTAAAAATATTTTAGCCACTAACAAAAAGTTTAAAAGTGCATACTATAATTTAAATTATATAATATATTTTTAGAAATTTGCCTATATAACTTTTAAAACAATATATAATATATAAAAATAGTGCGGTATGGTTTGAGCAATGCAGTAGCCGCCCAAAATTATACCCAAACCGCATATACAATTTTTTAACTATTCTAAGAGCATTCACAGCTGTTTCTCTAATATACTCTTTATTACCATATTTGAAGAATATATCAATAAATTAGTATCCTACAGATTCTTTATCCTTATATAATTCTCTATTTTAATCCTTATATATGATTTGACTCCTCAGGGTGAGGGAATCAAAAAATAAGTTCTATTTATATGTAAAATGATATTTCACACCCTATTTATTGCGATTTTATGTTGGTTAAAGGATCTTATCTCACTTAATTGCTGATTTGGGTATGCCTATCAAATTCACTCATTTTTATTTTTTAAACAGAGGATTTAGAGAAGAAAGAGAACTATAAAAAAATAATTAAAAATCAGTCAAATTTTGATTTTGATCATTTTTTGTAAAAAATATTACTACTAATTATAAATTTTATTATTTTATAATTAAAATAATGTTGTTTTAGTTCTTATAAACACATAATGATCGTTGCATATTTTGATTTTTAGCAATATCTATTTTTAAATTAAAATAATTGTAAATTTTAAATTCAAACAACAATTATTTTTAAATAAAAAATAGTTACAACGTTCAAAACATGATTTGACTGTTGAAACTTTTAAATTTTAATATTTAAGGAATCAATATTAGGAACCTATTTGGTAGATAGTGAAAAAATTAAATCCCTATCTTACAGAATGACTCAATAACACTGCAGTGTAGATATAGAGATAAAAAAATTGTTGTAAATGCTCTAAAATCGTTCCATAAGTCGAAATCGTTGGTGCGGCTTGGTTTGGTCTATTTTTGATGCCATCTAATTTAGGTTGTTTGCTCAGCTTAGGGAATAAAATAAGAGCAAAATATTATATTTGAATTCGGTTTAGAATTCCAGAAACCCCAATAAAACTGGGAAAGGTGGAGCCCTAGCTGGGTCTATCTCTTCTAATTCATCATGCATGATCTTCAAGCAAACTCATCAGTTATGAGTTCAGTGGTTGGAGTTTTGGAGACTTGGACGGTCTGATTACTCAGAAAAGCTAAAAAGAAAAGACAATACTACAATGTAATCTCAAAATTCAACATCCCAGAAAGCAATGGGATTCTTTTCGGGCCTGGCAACCCATTTTTGGTACCAAAAGTTGAAAGTTCTTATTTCTAAGCTACTGTTTAACATTTTATTGTTTCCTTGTTACTTTACTTGCTTTCATTGTTTAATTTTTTTATTTTTTTTGCCGGGATTTTTTTCCTGCGCATTTCCTTTTTTATGTTATGGTGATTCTTGGGTTTTAGAATGATTATGTGATAATTGGTGAGAGTTTGATGCCTTGATCCCCTGGTTTGTTCCATCATAAAATTTGAGTAAAGCATATTTATTTATTTTTTAATTTATGCAAACAGAAAGTGGAAAAGTTCAACTGAAGTACGAAAGCATGAACTCAGTCTTGTTTGTCTGCATCTAATTTAGTAGTGATGGGTATTGGGTAATGGATACCATAAATGAGAAAACTGGCTCTTACCTTATTAGTGGTTAGTTTTGCTGATGTCCATTTTATTTTTGTAGTATGGCAGTAAATGGTTACTTTTCCTCTACCTTAAAGCACTGCTTTTGACTATCATTTTCCTTTTCAAAACTTAAGCTCTTTTCTATCTTATAACTTCAACTATAATAATTTGTTTCCTTTGCAATCTCAGAGTTTGTAACATGAATGTGGCTTACACATCAAGAAGCCATTCCCTTGAAACAGAAGTGGAGAGAAAGAGGACTCCAATAAGTCAAAGAAAAAGGAGAACACCGGTTCGTTCCCATTTCACAAGCTTTTCTCATTTGGTGATTACATAAATTTCATCTTGATGATTGACTGATTGTCGGTGTTGAGATATAAATTTTGGCAATCTAAGCCTTAAGACTTATTATATAATAATGGGAAGCTACTCCAATTGGTTTTGAGTTGGATGCTTTAAGTGATATCAGAACAAGCAATTCAAGTCATGCGGAAGGCCCAACAACCACACGTTCCACGCCAACCAATATTAATTGTCTAAGTGTTTGACTCAAAATTGTCATGCCTAACTAAGGGGTGTGTTAGGATACAAAGTTCCTTATCTAGCAACCTAAGCCTTGAGACTCACTTTATAATCCTAGGAGGCTACTCCACTCATTGTCAATTGGTTTTAAATTGAATGATTTAACGGTTGGTACATTGAGATTGTTGGTAACGGGTTGTGTAATCTGCTCAGGATTATCTTTATAGGTGTTAGTGCTTTTGGGCAAGACCGAAATATCGAAGAGGTGGTCTGTTGATTTTGGTTATGGGTATTTGGTGATGGATGCCATAAATGATAAATCCAGCATTTACCTTATAAACGGTTGGTTTTGCTGATATCCAGTTTTTTTATTATTTATTTTAGTATTGCTGTAAATGTTTTAGTCTTCCTCTATCTTAAAGCACCGCTTTTGACTGCCATTTTCCTTTTCAATATCTTGATCTCCTTTCTCTCTTATAACTTCAAGTGTAGTAATTTTTTTCCACGCACCTCAGAGTTTGTAACACGAACATGGCTTCCACATCAAGAAGTCATGCCCTGGAAACAGAGGCGGAGAGAAATTCCAGTAATCAAGAGGACTCTGATAAGGCAAATGAAAAGGAAAGCACTGGGTCAGTCCCATTTCACAAGCTATTCTCATTTGCCGATTCTGTAGATGTCATCTTGATGATTGTTGGTACCATTGGTGCTGTTGGTAATGGGTTATGTAATCCACTCATGACTATCCTTATTGGGGAAATGATTAATGCTTTTGGACAAAATCAATATAGCATAGAGGTGGTCCATGAAGTTTCCAAGGTATATACATTAGACCCACAGTTTTTCAAGATTCTATTCAATTTATATGGAAAGGTTGTTAATATTTAGTTACCTGGCTGCACTTTAGGTAGCACTGAAATATGTATATCTTGGAATAGGGGCGGGTGTGGCAGCATGTCTCCGTAAGTATATATGACTTTCATAGAATTATTAAACAGAAATATGTGTAAGCCAAATCAAAAGTTTTTAGTATTCTCGCTTACAAAAAAAATACCCTTTTGTTTGTTGTTTGTTAGAGGTGGCTTGCTGGATGGTCACGGGAGAGAGACAAGCTGCAAGGATAAGGAGTCTATATCTAAAAACAATTATGAGACAGGATATCACTTTTTTTGATATCGAAGCAAATACAGGAGAAGTTGTCGGGAGGATGTCAGGTGACACTGTTCTCATACAAGATGCTATGGGCGAGAAGGTAACACTATTGAAACTACATCTGTTATTGGTAAAGCTTGATTCAAACTTTTAATTTAGAGGTGAATATAAAGTCATCCAAAAGGTAATTGGACTCATATTTAGAGGGGTAGTTTTGTACTTTCGGGTGAATTAGGGTTACTTATATTCATTATATAAGGAGGGGATCCTTCAATTGTATGATGTACGAATATTCTAAGAGATAGTGAAACTGTTAGCAGCCGACTGTGGACTAGCCCAAACGTTTAGGTGAACCACGTTAATCTTGTGGCTTGTGTGATTGTTTTCCTTTGATTTTTCTTTGCTAATTGTTTTCGCTGCGTTGTTATTCTCTAACACCATCAACTACAAGATTATTAGTGTTTTCCTTTTTCCACTCCATATGTATTACTATATCTTGTTTTCCGTCAGGTTGGGAGATGTATACAATTGGTATCAACATTTGTTGGAGGCTTTGTAATAGCTTTCATTAAAGGATGGCTCCTTACGCTTGTTATGTTATCTGCTATTCCCCTCATTGCAATAGCTGGTGGTATTATGACCCTCTTCATCTCTAGGATGGCTTTGCGTGAACAAAATGCTTATGCAAAAGCAGCAGCAATAGTTGAACAGACTATTGGTTCAATCAGAACAGTATGTCATTTCTGCTTTGCTACACTTAATATTCTGTAATAGTTACTTTTATTGGCATTCTAAGTTTTAAGGACATTAATGATTACTACTAAGATTTTGATTCCGATCTAGGTTTCATCATTCACTGGGGAAAGACAAGCTGTTGCCAATTACAACAAGTCTCTTACAAATGCTTACAAATTACGTATTCAGGAAGGCTTAGCTACTGGGTTCGGTCTTGGTGCAGTGATCTCTATTATATTCTGTACTTATGCCTTAGCTGTTTGGTTTGGTGCAAAGATGATACTGGAAAAAGGCTATACTGGGGGTGATGTGTTCAATGTCATTGTTGCTGTGTTGTTTGGTTCCACGTGAGTTTAACTATCAAAAAGTTAACTTGGTTTGTAAAAGATTGTATATGCTGTGGCCCAGAAATAGATAATTTGACTATATTCTTTAAGCCAAAAATGTTTTTCACTTGCCCCTAGTTTTAGAATTGAAACTACATTATACTTTATTTTTAACTCCTTGGTTCCATAAGGCTTTTTCAGGTCTTTAGGGCAGGCCTCTCCCTGTATGAGTGCATTTGCAGCAGGCCGAGCTGCAGCTTTCAAGATGTTTGAAACTATAAACAGGAAGCCAGAAATAGATGCATACGATACTAGGGGAAAGAAATTTACAGATATTCGGGGGGATATAGAGTTAAGGAATGTCCATTTTAGTTATCCAGCCAGGCCAGACGAGCAAATATTTAGTGGTTTCTCTCTCTTCATTCCTAGTGGCAGTACTGCAGCTTTGGTTGGACAGAGTGGAAGTGGAAAGTCTACAGTTATCAGTCTGATAGAGAGATTTTACGATCCACAAGCTGGTGAAGTTCTTATCGATGGAACTAATCTCAAAGAGTTCCAGCTAAAATGGATTAGAGAAAAAATTGGTCTCGTCAGTCAAGAACCTGTACTGTTTGCGTCAAGCATTAAGGATAATATTGCATACGGTAAACATGGTGCAACTGATGAAGAAATCAGAGCGGCAGCTGAGATAGCAAATGCTGATAAATTTATTAATAACCTGCCTCAGGTTCTAATCCATTTGGTTACTTTATAACCTTTTCACCCTTTCATTTCCTTGTGATACTTCTTTCACCTTCATGAACTTAACTGAACAGTTTACCTTTTTCTTTTTCTTTTTGTATTTTTGGTGATAGAAATTTTTATTGACCTTTAAGCGGTTAACAGGGACTAGACACTATGGTTGGTGAACATGGAGCTCAACTTTCTGGTGGGCAAAAACAAAGAGTTGCCATTGCCAGAGCAATATTAAAGGACCCACGAATTTTACTTCTGGATGAAGCAACAAGTGCACTTGATGCAGAATCTGAGAGAACTGTGCAAGAGGCATTAGACAGGATAATGGCAAATAGAACAACTGTCATTGTGGCACATCGCTTGAGCACAGTGAGGAATGCCAATATGATTGCAGTGATTCATCGGGGAAAGTTGATTGAAAAAGGTATCTTGCAAACTAAACTCGTCAATTGTAGAGCAATCTACATTGATGCATCTCACTGGATGTGTGAACATACTCTTCTTATAAATAGAGAGACATATTCCGTGAAATATTTGAAATGTAATTTAAGCAGTTCGATGAAAATATATGCTTCTTTGTTGTGCTGAGAACTGCTATTCCCTATTTCACTTCATCCTTTCGTTTTATTTGACTTTTTTATTCAACTAGGAAGCTAGCCTAGAAGATATTATTAATTATAAAAATAGAAAACTAGGGATTGTTAAATATTGTCAAATTACAAAATCTTAAACCCTCAATTCCCTGTTCCTCCCTTTTAACAGGATTGTGGTAAAGGAAAAGTTAAAAAGAGTGGTATATTTATTTACCATCTTGTTTTGCTAATTGATCAGGCTCACATTCTGATCTACTCAAGGATCCTGAAGGAACATACTCTCAGCTTGTATTTATGCAAGAAGTGAGTAATGAAGGCACAGATAGCCCAGATAAATCAGAAATTACTTTATCTAGTAGACAGTCGAGTCAACGAATGTCATACCAGCGTTCCATAAGTCGGGGATCATCTGGTGTAGGGAATAGCAGCCGTCACTCGCTCTCTGTCTCATTTCGACTACTGGCAGGACTTGGTGTCCCTGAAACTGCACTTGCAAAACCTATTGGCCCTATCAAGCAAACATCTGAAAAGCCTCACAAAGTCCCACTTCGCCGGCTTGCCTATCTCAACAAGCCTGAGGTACCAATGCTGATGTTTGGAGCCATATTTGCTATTGCTAACGGTACTATACTACCAATTTTTGGCATATTAATTTCTGGCATGATCAAAACGTTTTATGAGCCACCACACGAGTTAAGGAAGGATTCAAAATTTTGGGCACTAGTGTTTGTATTCCTTGGACTGGCATCACTTTTAGTGCTTCCAGCACGATCATACTTTTTTGCTGTGGCTGGGTGTAAGTTAGTAAGAAGAATTAGATCAATGTGCTTTGAAAATGTGGTAAGGATGGAGGTAGGTTGGTTTGATGAACCAGAGAATCAAAGTGGAGCAATTGGTGCGAGGCTTTCTGCAGATGCAGTCATTGTTAGTGCTTTAGTTGGAGAAGCACTTGCACAGATTGTTCAAGATGGAGCATCAGCTGTTTCTGGTCTAATTATTGCTTTTGTAGCATGTTGGCAGTTGGCGCTTATAATCCTTGCTTTGTTACCTTTGATAGGAGTTAATGAATATGTTCAGGTCAAGTTCAGAAAAGGGTTCGGTGCAGACACAAAGGTTTGTACTTACACTTGTGATCATAGATAGTATAAACTTGACATTCTGAGAATTTTCTAATTTTTGAAAAGGAAATAATGGCCTGGTAAGATTTAAACTTGAAGCTAACCATCTGAATGTTTATCTTTTACGTTCAAAAGGTACCAAGTCTTTGATATTTAAATATTTGATACATATCTTCCTTGTCATGAAGATCCTAATTCGAATGTCTGCAGATAATGTATGAGGAAGCAAGCCAAATTGCAAATGATGCAATTGGGAGTATAAGAACAGTTGCTTCTTTCTGTGCAGAAGAGAAAGTGATGAAACAGTACAAAAAGAAATGTGATGGTCCCATGAAGACAGGGATAAGGCAAGGATTGATTACTGGTTTTGGGGTTGGGATATCTTTCACCTTTCTATTTTGTGTCCATGCAACTAGTTTTTATGCTGGAGCCCGGCTTGTTGAGGATGGAAAAACAACATTTCCACACGTTTTTCGAGTTAAGTATAACTTCCACATTTAACCAAGAGTTAATTGAGTCCATGAATAGTTCAATTATTCTGAGATGTTCATGTCCTTGCAGGTTTTCTTTGCACTGACCATGGCAGCTATTGGAATTTCTCAATCAAGTTCTTTTGCACCAGATACAAGCAAAGCCAAGACAGCTACTACTTCTATCTTTGCTATTCTTGACCGTAAATCAATGATAGACCCAAGTGATGGGTCTGGGATTACACTAGAAAATGTAAATGGAGAAATTGAGCTACGCCATATTAACTTCAAGTATCCGACCAGGCCAGATGTTCAGATTTTCCGAGACCTCAGCTTGAAAATTCGTGGTGGCAAGGTGACAATTTTTTTCCCTTTCAAATTTTTATTTATATGCAGAAACTAGTGGCTGGGTATCCCTATATCAGAGAGTTCAACACTAATAAATATTTATTGGTGTGGATATCATCCTGCAGACTGTTGCCTTGGTTGGAGAAAGTGGAAGTGGCAAATCAACTGTGATCTCATTACTGCAAAGATTTTATGATCCTGATTCAGGCCATATCACACTCGATGGGATTGAGATACAAAAATTCCAATTAAAGTGGTTGAGGCAGCAGATGGGTCTTGTAAGCCAAGAACCAGTCTTGTTTAACGACACTATTCGAGCTAACATTGCTTACGGAAAGGAAGGGGGTGCAAGTGAATCAGAAATATTGGATGCAGCAAAATTAGCAAATGCTCACAATTTCATTTGTGGTTTACAACAGGTTAGAACACTAAATGAGTATAACAAAATACTTCATCTTAATTCATTTTGAGCTATATTTCAAGAACATGAAGGCCGATTAACCTTCCAATGATGCAAAACTGCAGGGTTATGGTACCGTAGTAGGGGAGAGAGGGATACAGTTGTCTGGTGGACAGAAGCAGCGTGTAGCCATTGCACGTGCCATAGTGAAAAGGCCGAAGATCCTGCTTCTAGATGAGGCTACTAGTGCTCTGGATTCCGAGTCCGAGAGAGTTGTTCAAAATGCATTAGAGGGTGTAATGGTGAACCGGACTACAGTGGTGGTGGCTCATAGGTTGTCCACAATCAAAGGGGCGGATGTAATAGCCGTGGTGAAAAATGGAGTAATTGTAGAGAAAGGAAAGCACGAGAGGTTGATCAACGTCAAAGATGGTTTCTATGCGTCCTTAGTTGCGCTTCACATGAACCCTGCATCGTAGGAGTTTGTTCCTTGTGAAGTTTCCACTTTTCCAAACTTACTGGACAAGGATGAAGTGGCTGATTTAAGTGGACTGCTCCTTGTGTTTCCACATTTTCGAAGTTCTCGGAAATGATGTTTTTTGTTGTTGTGTCGTTTGATTAATTGAGAAGAAAATACACAGATTCTTCATTAGATATCTCAACGATTGAACATGTTAGACTAGTCAAATGTTAATGATAAACAAGTAGCCAATTGAACTAAATTGTATCAGTTTAATCTTTTTTGCTGTATTTCTATCAGGTTCTTTGATTTGTTTTTGGAAATTGTCCAAAATCCAATCAAAGTTCTTTTTTTTTTTCCTTTTTATAAATCCAACAAAGCTCCTACTAATTTATCACAATAAAACTGCAGAATTGTGGTACTAAAATACAAATGTAATAAAATCCCCGACTTGCAGCACTGTATAATTCAATATTAAAACCCAATCAGGTAAAAGAAAAATCATTACTGTTCAAAAGAACTAATAAATTCAAACACATCATCTCAACAAAAACTTGTGCAGACACGGAAATCCTCAAGATCATAATTATAAACTACATACTTCTTTCTAATCCATTTAGGAGTAATTAATATGTCTAAAACATCTTAATGACATAATTTTATTATTTTATCTCTTTAAAAAAATTCAAAATTATTATAAATTTATTTAATATTACTTAATATAATAGTTAATATTTTTTAATTTTTTTTACTTTATTCAGCTGCTCATTTAGCAAAAAAAATCTTACTTAGCTATTCAGCTCAATCATCAGACCGATTCAACCATTCAACCTATTTTTTTTTTAAAACAAACACACTTAATCTCTGATCGATTCAATGTATTCAGTCTTAAACAAACGACCCCTTAGCATAAAAGCCAACCAAACAGAGCACCGCAAAAATATTATAAATCAAAAATCCGTGAACTAAAATGAAGCATAAAAGTTGACAAACATATGTTGTGGTAGAAAGAAACCTGTTTTGTTCTAAAAAATGTTCGCCATTTTGAGAGAACAACATGGTGGATCAATTTCTCATTTTGGGAAGAAGAGCTTGAACGATTTTTAATTTAGAAGTAGCCCTCATGTGCGATTTTTGATTTTTGAAAAGAATTTTTTTTTATATAAAAAAATAAATTTGTCAAAATGACATAATTTTGACAGACGGTGTTAAAAAAGAATGTATAAATATTATTCCCTATATATATATATATATATATATATCAATAATATATCTTGTTTTAAAGATTTTAACTAGAGTTTTTCAACTATATATAAATTGATAAAGAGTCCGACTATATAATTTTGTCAAATCATGAATGAGATGGATCCGGTTAGCATGAAATTATTTTTTTGATAAGTTGGTCAATTGATCAATAAAATACTGACACACATATAAACCCGCCTGCGCATCAGTATTCTATTAATCAGACCAATTTATCTCAAAATAAATTTCATACTAACCACTTTCAAATGAGATACATAAAAATTTAGAAGAATCTTATTTTAAATTATTTTATCCCATCACATACAATATAAAGTTTTACATTAGTAGCAATCTAACTTAATTAAATATTTTTCTATATGTAAATCAATTTCTAATCGATAATTTTGAATTTATAACAACAAAAAAAAAAAAGAAAAGAAGTTATGCTATATATATATATATATATATATATATATATATATATATATATATATATAGCCTCAATATTATTTTACAAAATTACAAAAAAGAGAAAAGGAATTATACACCGCAGTACTGTCAATCGTCTTCCTCCTCCATCCCAAATAGCTTCCATATCAATCCCTTCCAATGACCATATATAGGGTCGTGAATCCCACATGCACGGTTCCAATAATAAACTATGCCAGCCGAAAAACCCGAAGCAAAGTTTAGGGTTTTGAATTTGGGAAATTTTGTAAATCACCCTTTATTCCGAAGATTGAAAATTAAACGACAATTGGCAACAGAGATGAGGGAGTTACCTTCAACAGCTGCAGGAAGATTACCAAAGACGAGGACGACGACTCTTTCCTGCCTCCTCCTTTTTGTTTTATTCTTTGGCGAACTCGCTCGACGGCGAGATCAAAGACTGTCAACGGCGAGACGGGGGCAACTTAACTTCCTGCCTCCTCCTTTTTCGTTTCTTCTTCGCTGAACTTGCTCAACGGCGGCAAAAGGATGGTAATAATTTTTGCCGCCTTTATTTTCTTTAATTATTCAAGCGATTATACTCTCTCGCTTTTAATTATTTTTTCTTTGAAAAAGGGTCGTTTCAAATTTTAAACTTGTGAGTTTATTTTTAGAGGAGAAAGAAAGGAATTTAAAAATAAAATTAATTTCGGTGTTGACTCGAATCTTTTCTCAAAAGTAAGAATTTTAAGGATAATATAATAATACTAAACAAACAAAATAAATTATTTCATATTAAATATGCAAGGATAATAATAATGTATTTTAAAAATAAAAATATTTTTCCATCTCTCTTTAGAAACTCACAAATAAAGAAAAAAACTTACTAATTCATTCTCATTTCTTTCCTTTTTTTTATACTTTTTCGTCTCATCCCTCCAAACTCACTAATCCATTCTCATTTCTTCCCCTCCTATACTTCCTCATTTCGAGCTTTTGTGTTCTGATTTTGTTGTCAAATCAAATAACTTGTGTGAAATTTTAAAGTTTGTGTTATTTGGATGAATTGAATTTGGGTTAGAAAGAAAGAAATGGGTTTGGGATAATTTCTTGGTTTGAATGGATTTTTTTTTCTTTCGGCCGGGGATGATGATTGAAAGCGAGAGAATATTGACTGGGATGAATTGAAATAGGGTTGGAAGAATCTTAAATCCCTATCCGGCTTCCGGCCTATATGTATTGTCCATCCATCCGTACATAAAAAGAGGAAGAAAGGCAAAGGAATTTTTTAATAATGGTATTTTGTTTTAATATGTTGTGTATAGGCATAAAAACAATTAGTACAAGTCTCGCCAAAAACATGACACGTGGCTATCTTAAGTCAGAGATTGGCTTAGATATTGACAAGTGTAAAAAGGTTAGTTGATTGTCTATTCCTAAACTTGTGGGTTGATTGTCTTACACTGTTGGAACACTAGTATATAAAATAAAATTAAAAATAAAAATAATTTGGATTTGAGACCTGTAAAACACTATATAAAATAATTAATTTTCAGGATACAATAAAATGGATTTGAGTTTGTTACTGAGTTACTAATAATTCATTTTCGGGGGTATACTTACAATGTTTGTTACTAGCAACTCTGAAGATTTTATTCAAAAATTAAAATGAGACAAATATATTTGGTATATAGAAAATGAATGTGCAAAGGTAATTGCATGTGCATTGCACTTGATAATATATTCATACAATTCCCTTTGTCTTTTAGGGTTAGTAAATGATTCCCATTATATAAACTTTAGAAATTTTTTATTTCTCAATAACTTGGGATGTGGGTTTATTTCAATATATAAAACTAAAACATACATATTTACAATCTAACTTCAACATATACTCATTATATTATTTTCAGTTCCAACATAATTTTTTTTTCTGAATTGAATTGATTGTCTTCTTTTATTATGTAAGTTTACATATTCCAATCTAAATTATAAAAAATAAAAAAAAAACAAAAAAAAAAAAACTTGTTGAATCTGTTTGGGAAAATCTTCATTTGCATTCCCCTCTTTTCTGTTTTGATGATTCTGGGGTTTTTGTATATGCCGTGTGATTAAGTTGATGGCGTTTTAGTTTGCTTGAGGGAGGAAAGTGAAACAGTTCAACTGAAATGGGAAAAGAATTAATGAACGAAGTACACAAGATTTTTCTTTCTCACACACTTGCTCATTAGAGATTTTGTTTGTATGCATGTGTTTAGTAGTGATGGGTAGTCTTAAATGATTCCTTATGGATATCACTATCATAAATCTGAATTTTTCTTTATAAGTGATAATTAATGTTGAATGAGCTGATCTCCAGTTTTTCATTTAATATAGGAAGACAATTAAATTATTTTCTGTCTTTGTCATTGTCCTATATGTTATCATTTAGATTTGTTGAGGAAAGCTAAAATCCAATCATATTTGGTTCAGTAAATAGATTAATCATCAGTTGAATTTTTCTTGATCCTTTTGAGCTGGGGATACCAAGTCCCAAATAGCCCTTTACGATTATATATAACTGGTTCTTTGTTCTTCTATAAGCAGACTTGGTGATTTAGACTCTATATAACTTCAATTATAATTTGCATCAATTTTGAATTTCCTAGTTTCTTGGATATATATAATAAAGCTGTGGAAAATGGAGTAACAATTAATTAATCTCTGATTCTGTAACATGGCCGGGGATGAAATGAGTGTGGCCTCCATATCAAGAACCCATGTTCGGGAAAAAAGAAGCTGAGACTAGTTCTGGCATGAATGGAAATCAAAAGGACTCCAATAAGGCAAAGGAAAAGGAGATTACCAATTTAGTCCCATTTCACAAGCTCTTCTCATTTGCAGATTCCACAGATGTTTTCTTGATGATTGTTGGTACCATTGCTGCTGTTGGTAATGGGTTAAGTTTTCCCGTCATGACTGTCCTTTTTGGGCAGTTGTCTGATGCTTTTGGACAAAATCAAAATAACAAAGAGGTGGTCCGTGTAGTTTCTGAGGTAATTCCTAATTTAAAATATAGTTACAGTCCTTAACACTTACCCAGCTTACCCCCTAATGCAATATCATACTAGTATAATGATCGTTTTTATCATTATTTGCTCAGTGGTGTGTTCTATATGATGAAAAGATGTTAATGTTTGCATTTTAGGTATCATTGAAGTTTGTATATCTGGCTTTGGGGGCAAGCGCATCATCACTTCTCCGTAAGTGAATCTCATATTTATAGATTTATGAAACATAACTGTATGTGTTAGAATGGAACCTGCAAGTATCTACAAGTAACTCATTTAGTAAATACCTTTGTTTGTGTTTGTCAGAGGTGACTTGTTGGATGGTCACAGGAGAGAGACAGGCTGCACGGATAAGAAATCTATATCTGAGAAATATTTTGAGACAAGATGTCTCCTTCTTTGATATGGAAACAAATACAGGAGGAGTTGTTGGAAGGATGTCCAGCGACACTATTCTCATACAAGATGCTATGGGTGAGAAGGTAAGCACTACTGAAAATTTTAATAACTATGTAGCCCTTCTTTGATGAAGAGTGAACATCATTATTTAATTCATTTATGACGCCAGAAAAGATGGAGAAGTTAATTCTCCTCCCAAAGGAATCCACCTAAGCGATAAGAGTAAGAACAAAAATAAATCTGTCTTCTATAAGTGAATGCTCAATTTTTCATTGAACTTCAATGTATACTTTCATAAAGATAGAAGCGGTTATATAAAATTTCTTAAGCATCCCTTCAACCCTGGATACAATGAATGAGCACCAAAAGACGAAGCTTGTGTGACTATTTTACAAACAACCAAATTACAGCGAGAAACATAGGGCTTTTAATATGATTCAAAAGGACTACTTACATAATACAATTCTTTATTGCAACCAAATTAAGACCACTTTCATAAATGATTGAAAAGTCAAAAGAGCGCAGACTGGTTACCCCTATTTGAGTCATTATTAAGTTACGCTCTGGTGTCATTTTGTACCTACAATCCTATGATTAAGAGCGAGTGCATATCCTTTGTTGTCCTGCTTGTTTTAATGTGTCTTGTTTTTCTTCAGGTTGGGAAATTCGCTCAGCTGATATCGACCTTTGTGGGAGGTTTTGTTGTTGCTTTTTCCAGAGGATGGCTTCTTACACTTGTTCTGTTAAGTTCTATTCCTCCACTTGTGATTACTGGTGGAATGATGTCCCTAGTTATCTCCAGGATGTCTTCTCGTGGACAAGAAGGTTATGCTAAAGCAACAATTGTTGTTGAACAAACAATTGGTTCAATCAGAACAGTATGTCCCAATTGTGAATTGAGTCTAAACATGTGGAATTGAGTCTAAGCATGTGGATTGCATATTTACATTTAACTAGTCCGTCTGTAACTAGTGTTGTCATTTTAAAGTTTAGTGAACCTATTAGTTATCATTAACTTTTTGATTCCTATCTAGGTTGCATCTTTCACTGGGGAAAAACAAGCTGTGGCCAATTACAACAAATCTCTTACAAAAGCATATAAATCAGGTGTTCATGAAGGCTTGGCTACTGGATTTGGGTTAGGAACAGTTATGTCTGTTGTGTTCTGCAGTTATGCTTTAGCTGTTTGGTTTGGTGCAAAAATGATATTGGAGAAAGGTTATACTGGGGGTGATGTGTTCAATGTCATTGTTGCTGTGTTGAATGGTTCCATGTAAGTTATATTTTTTATTTTTTCACTTAGATGCAAGTGAAATAATTTGGTTATATCCCCTAAGACCAATAATGTTTTTCACTTGCCCGAGTTTTGAGCATAGAACCAACATGATATTTTGTACTAGTATTAAATTCTTTTCCGTGGAATATGAATCGTTCAGGTCTTTAGGGCTTGCTTCTCCCTGTATGAGTGCGTTTGCAGCAGGTAGAGCTGCAGCTTTCAAGATGTTTGAGACTATAAATAGGAAGCCAGAAATTGACACATACAATACTCGAGGAAAGAAATTGGATAACATTCATGGAGATTTAGAGTTAAGGAATGTCTATTTTAGTTATCCAGCCAGGTCAGATGAGCAAATATTTAGCGGATTCTCTCTCTCGATTCCAAGTGGTACAACTGCAGCTTTGGTTGGGCAAAGTGGAAGTGGGAAATCTACTGTAATATGTTTAATAGAGAGGTTTTATGATCCACAAGCTGGTGAAGTTCTTATAGATGGCACCAATCTCAAAGAGTTTCAGCTGAAATGGATGAGAGAGAAAATTGGTCTTGTCAGTCAAGAGCCTGTACTGTTTGCATCCAGCATTAAGGATAACATTGCCTACGGAAAGGATGGTGCAACTACTGAGGAGATCAGAGCAGCAGCTGAGCTAGCAAATGCTGCTAAATTCATTGATAAACTACCTCAGGTTCCAATCTATTTGGTTACTCCTTATAATTTATCTAGCAAGTTACTAAAATCATTGATAAACTGCCTCAAGTTCCAATCTATTTAGGTACTCCTTAATTTATTGATACTTTTCTCAATTTTTTTTTTGTTGGGGGGTGTTTGCTGTGCTATTTGCTATTTGACCTTTTGAGTTTCTTACACAGGGACTGGACACCATGGTAGGTGAGCATGGAACTCAGCTTTCTGGTGGACAGAAACAAAGAGTTGCGATAGCCAGAGCAATTTTAAAAGATCCGCGAATTCTACTTCTTGATGAAGCAACTAGTGCTCTTGATGCAGAATCCGAGGGAATTGTGCAAGAGGCTTTAGACAGGATAATGGTCAATAGAACCACTGTCATTGTAGCACATCGTTTGAGTACAGTGAGGAATGCCGATATGATTGCAGTGATTCATCGAGGAAAAGTGGTTGAAAAAGGTATCTCACAAAAATACAAAATAACATCGTCAATTTTTTGTGTTAATGCATGTAGAGCTAAAATCATGGATGCATCGATCTCCAACTCTCGTTGATATTTGACCTTTCTTATCTATAGAAAGACGTACTTCTGAATAATGAGCAATAATCAAATATAGTTTTTGTAGGTCAATGAACACATGTTTTTTTGTTGTACTGTGAACTGCTATGCCTATTTAAGGTCTTTCTTCAATATAATTTACATAATCTGAAATTTTGCATAAGAGTTTACTGCGTGTTTTTCAATTCCTCTACCATCACTCTGGTAGGAAAAAAAAAACAAGAAGTCATAATACTCAGTATCTTGTTTTGTTGATCAATCAGGCTCGCATTTTGAACTACTTGAAAATACTGAAGGGGCGTACTCTCAGCTTATTAGATTGCAAGAAGTGAATAATAAAGGCAAAGACAAGTCAGAAACTAGTGCAGAAATTGGTAGAGAGTCGAGTCAACGAATGTCACACCACCGTTCCCCAAGTCGGGGATCATCTGGTGTAGGGAATAGCAGTCGTCATTCACTTAACGTCTCGTTTGGTCTACCCACAGTAAATAGTTTTACTGAAACTACATTAGCAGAACCTGAAGGCCCTATCGAGGAAACATCAGAAAAGACTCAAAAAGACCCACTTCGCCGGCTTGCATATCTCAACAAGCCTGAGATACCTGTCATGATTGCAGGAACTATATGTGCTATCCTTAATGGTGTTATACTTCCTATTTTTGGTATACTACTTTCTAGCATGATCAAAACTTTCTATGAGCCGCCAGATGAATTGAAAAGGGATTCAAGATTCTGGGCTCTAATGTTTGTACTCCTTGGACTGGCAAAACTTATAGTGTATCCATCGCAGACTTACTTTTTTGCTGTGGCTGGTTGTAAATTAATAAGACGGATTAGATCTTTGTGCTTTGAGAAAGTGGTAAGTATGGAAGTTGGTTGGTTCGACGAACCTGGGAACTCAAGTGGAGCAATTGGTGCGAGGCTTTCCTCTGAAGCAGCCACCGTACGTGCTTTAGTTGGAGATACACTTGGACAGATTGTTCAAAATGGAGTGTCCGCTGTTGCTGGTCTAGCTATTGCTTTTGCAGCATGTTGGCAGTTAGCACTTGTTGTCCTTGCTTTGTTACCCGTGATAGGACTTAATTGGTATATTCAAATGAAGTTCTTAGCCGGGTTCAGTGCAAATGCAAAGGTTTGTACAAATATTCAAACATTGCTTCTACTTTTACAGATACATTCACCAATTTACAACATTTCTAACTTTCTTGTCATCGGATTCAAATTCAGATGTCTGCAGATAATGTATGAGGAAGCAAGCCAAGTTGCAAATGATGCAGTTGGGAGTATAAGAACAGTTTCTTCTTTTTGTGCTGAAGAGAGAGTGATGGAACTGTACAAAAAGAAATGTGAGGGTCCCATAAAGACAGGGATAAGGCAAGGATTGGTTAGTGGCATTGGGTTTGGACTATCTAACACTTTGCTATTTTGTGTCTATGCAACTTGTTTTTATGCTGGTGCCCGGCTTGTTGAAGATGGGAAAACAACATTTTCATCCGTTTTTCGAGTAAGAATAGTTTCCCCATTTAACCAAAAGTTTATCATGTCTATGGATGGTTCAATTATATTTTGAAATGTTCATCTGCCTTGCAGGTTTTCCTTGCACTGACCATGGCAGCTATTGGAGTTTCTCAATCAAGTTCCTTTGCATCAGATTCGAGCAAAGCCAAGACTGCTACTGCATCTATCTTTGCAATACTTGACCGTCAATCAAAGATGGACCCAAGTGAAGAGTCCGGTATGACATTAGACAATGTGGAGGGAGAAATAGAGCTACGGCATATAAGCTTTACATATCCAATGAGACCAGATGTCCAGATTTTGTGAGACCTTAGCTTGACAATTCAAAGTGGCAAGGTGAAGACATCTTTTCTTTTTTATTTGTATGCATAAAGTGTTTTTGCATGTCACCATTTAAGAAGTGCTGAACTCCAGATATTTACTGTTGTGTTTCTTATTTTGCAGACAGTTGCTCTAGTTGGAGAAAGCGGAAGTGGGAAATCAACAGTGATCGCGCTATTGGAAAGATTTTATGATCCTGATTCAGGCCTTATCACGCTTGATGGAATTGAGATACAAAAACTCCAATTAAAGTGGTTGAGGCAGCAGATGGGTCTTGTAAGCCAAGAACCGGTCTTGTTTAACGACACTATTCGAGTCAACATTGCTTACGGAAAGGAAGGGGGTGCAAGTGAAGCAGAAATATTGGATGCAGCAAAATTAGCAAATGCTCACAATTTCATTTGTGGTTTACAGCAGGTTAGAACACTAAACGAGTGTAGTGTATAACAAAATACTTCATCTTAATTCATTTTGAGCAATATTTCAAGAACATGAAGGCCGATTAACCTTCCAATGATGCAAAACTGCAGGGTTATGGTACCATAGTAGGGAAGAGAGGGATACAGTTGTCTGGTGGACAGAAGCAGCGTGTAGCCATTGCACGTGCCATAGTGAAAAGGCCGAAGATCCTGCTTCTAGATGAGGCTACGAGTGCTCTGGATGCCGAGTCCGAGAGAGTTGTTCAAAATGCATTAGAGGGTGTAATGGTGAACCGAACTACAGTGGTGGTGGCTCATAGGTTGTCCACAATCAAAGGCGCGGACGCAATAGCCGTGGTGAAAAATGGAGTTATTGTAGAGAAAGGTAAGCACGAGAGCTTGATCAACATCAAAGATGGTTTCTATGCGTCCTTAGTTTCCATTCACATCAACTCTGCATCAAAGTTACTGGACAAGGATGTTAATCCATAAGTGGCTGACTTAACCAATAATTACTTTTTTCTTTTTTACTTCTTAAACAGTTATGTCTAATTTTATTAGAATGAGTTGGGATTAATTCCAAACACTTCAATCATTATCCACGCTTATTTGAGATACTAGTTCTATTTTTTTTATTATATTAGAAAAAATTATAAAGTTATTATTTTGATAGATAATGGTTTTATTTTTTGACAATTTTTATATGACATGGATATTATTTTTAAGGTTATATATTACTATAATGTTCATGACTTAAAAATTAGTATGTTTTTAGATATAAGGATTGATAGCATGAAAACAAGGAATCATTGTGTAACATGAGAAGGAAATGAATCTTAAGTCATCTATGTGTGGGCCCAAGTGTAAATTAGGGTTCAATTGACCAAATTGAATTAAATGCACAAATTAAGGTTCGTATTATGATTAAATGGAAAGACGGAAGAGTCAAAAATAAAGAAGCAAGATCTGAGAGAATCTTTTACGTGTCCCGAGGCAGAAACACGTGGAGGTGACTCATTTTGGGAATTGATTGAGGGATTGGATTGGTGGCTCAGGACGATCTGGGCATTACTTTGATGACTAAGGGTAAATTTGGAATTTCTCCGAGGACATGTGCCTATCACATGACCACTCTCCAAAAAACCCTATAAATATCTCTTCCACTCCATTGGGAAGGGGACTTCTCTGGAGACTGAAGACTTGGACTCTTGGAAGATCAAAGGGACCCTTTTGGTGACTTAAAGGCTTGGAGATTCCACCTAAAAGCACCAAAGGGGTTTGGACATTCTCTCAACTTGAAGGACTCAAGAAGGCTCTTGGAATCCTTGTTACCCTAACACGGTTCCCGGATTCTAGGGGTTCTGCCACGCGTCGTTGGAGTAATCCGCCACCCTGTCGTTCTCCCCTCTTCAATCAATCAATTCCGTACTTTTATTGGATTTCTCTCCTCCTTGTTGCCAACACGAAACCCTAACCCTAGCAAGGTACGATTTCCTTGCCCACATTTATTTGGCGACTCTGCTGGGGAGGTGTAGAATTCATGAAGGGTATGCCCACAACTCGAAGTGGGAGAACTACAGGAAGAGCTGCTTCACCAACAAACAACATTACCTCACCGGATCCAGTTCCAAGGCAAGCCACTCAAGCTTTCCAAGGCGCAAACCTGGATTTTGACCAACCACTTATTGAAGACGCTTCAGAAGGAAGTTTGACATCACCACATATGGCCAATCAACAACAAACCAACGCAAGAAGGCAAGGCGAGGATGCAGGTGGAGACCCGACGAATGATGTGCAACTGGAGATGCTCAAGGCATTGAAGGAAGCATGAGAAGGGCAAGGAATGATGATGGCCATGATCTTTGGAAATCTGAGAGAGAAGCAAGAGGAGATGGGGAATTTTAGCCAACGATTGATCTGATTCCTACTTTCAAGGCCATGTTCCTGGGAAGTTTGCATGGGGAACAAGCGGTGTGAAGACAACAATAATGGTAGCAACAACAAAGAGAACCACATTGTACCTCCATTAACGGAAAGTCAATTGGTTCCAATAATCAACTTGAAGCCCGAGCAGTGGTGGCGTGCCTGACCTAGGATGGAAGCAAGCCAACCTCGAGCGAAACATCATCTCAACTACTATTCCATCATTTTCACAGTCTGATGCCAACCATTCCAAGCAATGTCCAAATGAATGAGCCAAAGAACTTCCACGATTGCGGTTGTTATGCTCATGATGCAAGTGTCCATCAACCAATTTCTCTACCATACACACCGCCGTCGTGAAGATATATCACAACACCCCGGAGAGTTCACGCCTTCTGAGCTTGGTATGTGACGAAGGATGATATGATTAGCGTGATCAATCAACCAGCAGACAAACATCTCGACCCTCGGATTGGACTTTACTCCTCCTTACCCCGCACACATTCGGAGGCAACCTTACTTAACGGGTATATATGAGCACCCCCGCAATTTCCAAAATCAACGGGGAAAAAGGAAATGCTAGGGAACATATTGCCCGAGTTTGTAAAAGTCGATGTCTCCGTGGCTCGGATATGACGAAGTGAACAACCACAACTTGTTGATCGAGAATTCAACAAGACTTTGACTTGATAGTGCCTTTAGTAGAGTACTCTGATTTGGAAAAATTCGATCCATGATTGGGATGACTTAAAATTACAATTTTTAAGAAATTTTTCTATGTGCGAAACAGTAACCATTGTGGAGCTTATGCGGTTCAAGCGAAACCAAATGAGGAGTTGTCGATTATGTTGACAGGAGTTCGGGGCCCGAACGCGAGTCTGCGAACCGATTGAAGAAAAGAACTTAGTCAGCATTTGCAACGATGGTGCCTTGGATTCTTTCAAGCCCCACCTCATCACCAAGGCTTGTGATTCCTTCGCGACCCTCTCATCTTTTGCACAAGACTTGGGAGGAATCGTAACATTGCCCACTAACCATGCACGACGGTTACATGGAAGGGCAAGAGGGCTGAAGAATCGTGGCTTTGGGCGACTCTCGGTCAAAAACCACAAAAAAGCGAAAAGAGAAACACGAGAAAAATTTGTGAAGCGAGAGGAAAGCACAGAGACAAATATGCAAGAAAGCCGGTCCAGAGGCTATCACATGTATAGTGAGAAAGCATTGAGGGTTTGTATGAACAATGGGTTGAACATGGAGTGGTGAAACCCCAAGGCCTAGATTTGCGATGTGGAAGAAATAAAGAAGACCAGGACTTACATGTATTCCACCAATCGCGGGACACTCAACGATGGATTGTTATAACTGCGGAGGATATTCCACGAAAAAGTCGGAAAATGGGGAGATTGAACTTGGAAAAGAAAGTAGTGTTCATGACAAGCAATTTGCCCGAACCACAAAGGGAAGGAAGCGTGCAACACTTGTTATTCACAACACAGGCCCGAAGTGGAGATGATGATGGAAGAAAAGGAGGAGTGTGATCCGGACTGCGGTGGCGACATTGATGAAGCGGAGCCAAGTTCGTAAATTTTTTGATCGGATAGGATTGGCGAGGAAGCGAGGATTGAGGCAACGAGGCAATTATCAAAATCAAAACGCAGGAGACTTGCGTAGCCATAAGCAAAGGATTTATGAAGGCGATGGAGGAAGAAGAAAATAAGATATCTTTCTAAAAGGCGATAGAGAGATAAGATACCGCGTAATAGTAGTTGTATGTGGCGATGAATCAATCGGCATTGAGGTCTTGGAGGGCATTTATTGACAATGGAGCGTCAGTAAATATTATGCCTACACCGTGTTCAAACAGTTAGGCTGCTGAGAAGAAGATTGTGAAGGAACAAATGAACATTCTGGGATTCGCCATCAAAGCACGAGAACCCTAGGACACGTTAAGGTGGACACGCATGAGTTGGGAAGATTCGAGGGCTGTAATGTTCCATGTTGTCGAGTGGATGCATCATATCATGTCTTCTTTGGGAAGGGTTTGGCAAAGCGACTACTGGGTGTGTACCCTCGGTCTTTCATCAATGCCTTAAAGCTATTTGGAAAGGGAGAGAAGTGAAGGTACCAAAGAACTCGGAATCCCTTTGGACGGAGGAGGCACACATCAACGAAGCAACTTTCTTTGATGATGTCATTGAAGAGGAGAGAACCAGTTACAAGACACGATTCCCAAGACTAGCAAGTTGGGAGGAAGTCTGAGGAAGATAAGTTTGTGCTGCGCAGAAAAAAGAAAGAAGAAAGACCTCGGAGCGGAGAATGTTCTAAAAACAAGAAGCCCGGTGGAAGAAGGAAGAAGAAAAAAAAAGGCCAATGAGATCCTCAAGATGCGAAAATATAATAAATGTCAAGCGATGGCACAATCGAGGAGGCGAGAAGACAAAATGGGAGAGGGTTGTTAAACCTGGCGGAAAGGTGGTGTTTCAATTGTGACGATGCAAGGGGGAAGAGCCCTTGGAAGTGTGTGAACCCAACGGCTCAGGAGGTGTCCCCCACTCCAAATAATAATGAAGAAGAAGAAGGCAGCTGACGGAAGGTAGAACCAAATCTAGAATGCTTCGAGGATAGGCCAAAACCTCAACAAAATGAATTAGAGGAAGTTAATTTGGCAACGAGAGGAAGGAACGCATGAGAAGGCAGAACTTATGTCAACAAGGAGTTGGATGCTAAAATGAAGGAGAAGCTCGTACAATTATTGCGAGAATATAGGGATGTCTTTGCTTGGAATTACGACGAGATGCCCGAATTGACAAGGATCTTGTGGAGCTGATCTAAACATAAGTCCGGAATGAAGCCGATGAAAGCAAGCACCTCGCAACTATGCACCCAAGTAGAAACTCAAATAAAGGAAGAAATCAAGAAGTTCTTTGAAGTAGGGTTCATCAAGCCAATTCAACATCCAATATGGCTATCCAAAGATTGTCACTAGGTAAAGAAGTCAAATGGACAGCTACGAATATGTGTGGATTTCAGAGATTTAAACAAGGCATGCCCAAAGGACATGTACCCATTACCCAACATAGACACTTTGATAGATGCACCCGCTAATCATGAGATGATGTCATTCATGGACCGGGTTTGTGGGTTCTGATCGGATAAAGATGTCCGTAGAAATCAGAGTTAATGACCTTTTTTCGTACCCGTTTGGGAATTTCTACTATGTAGTAATGCCATTCGGGTTGAAGAATCTTGAGGTAACTTATCTAAGGGCAATGCACACCATATTTCATGACATGATTCATGATATAGTGGAGGACTACGTAGATGACATAGTAGTGAAATCCAAGAAGGCGATAACTTCATGTGGAGCACTGAGGAAAGTGTTCGAAGTTCTTAGAAGGTATAAGTTGAGGATGAATCCGAAGAAGTGCGCCTTTGGGATGACGTCTGGAAAATTCTTGGGCTTCTTGGTGCAAAATAGAGGCTTAGAGGTGGACCCAAGCAAGACGAAAGCAATCACAGAGATGCCCCCACCAAAAACGCAGAAACAGTTGAAGAGTTTTCTAGGGAAAGTTTCATACATGAGAAGATTCATGCCAAAGATTAGTCGAAGTCACAGAACCTTTTGGCAAATTGCTAAAAAGAAAGGCACAATGGACTGAGGCAAGACCAACAACGAGCGTTTGAGAAGGTGAAAAGAATTTTGGCTTCAAAGACAAACAATGGTAGTGCCACAAAGAGAATACCGATTGCGATTTGTACATCACATCTACCAAGAAGTCCATAGGTGGATTGATCACGCGAGAGGTGACGGAGAAGAAAACACAGATATTACATTAGCGGATAATCAGGGGACCTAAAACCGTATTCACAAGTGGAGAGGCATTGTCTAGCATTGGTATTCATTCTTGCAGAAAATGCGGCATTATTTTTTAAAGCACGAAATAAAGCTTGCAACAAAAAACCCGATCCAATCGGATACCTATTAACTAAGCCAAAGACATTAGTAGGAAGACACGCCGGATGGATGATGATTCTTTGATCGACATCAAATGTGTAACAAGAAGGCGCGTCCGATGTCAAGCCTTGGCGGAACTGGGCCGCTCAATTTCCAAATGGAGAATATGAACCCCTTCCGAGGATCTTCCGGTGAAGAAGTAGAATTAATCGAGTTGAAAAATGAGAACCCGAATGGTGGAGTTTGGCTTTTGATGGATCATCCGCGAGAAGGTAAAAAGCGGAGGCGAGAGTGGTGTTGACCACTAAAGAAGGAAATGAAGTGGCCTTGTCATATAAATTGGATTTCCTTGCACAAACAATGAAGCGAGAATATGAGGCGTTCATACTAGGATTATTGGCAGCTCAAGAATTGGGATCCAAATATCTTAAAGTAAAGGGAGATTCAAACCTCATAGTGCAACAGATAAGAGGCCAATTTGGAGTGAAGGAACCTATCTTGGCGCTTATATCGAATCGTAGCACAAAAGGTGATGGAGGCTTTCAAGAAGGTGGTGATTGAATATGTGCGAGAGATGACGAGAATAAACAACTGATGCACTAACAACAAAATAGCATCTCGAGTCTATGTCCAAGGTGAGAATTTGGATGTAAAGGTAAAGAAGAAGAACCCTCCCAACCACCACGGTATCTAAATTTGTTCCCCAAAAAGCGATGATGATAGATGATTGGCGTCGACATCTCCAATCAATTAAAAACAAAGGAGGAACAATACCTCTGGTAAAATTCTGAAATGAAGAAAGTACAACATGCCAAGAATACCCTGGGGAGGATAAATGCGCCATCATTGAAGATATAGTGGATTGGCGAATCCCTTATGTGGAGTTCTTGCAAAGCGGGACTCTTCCGACCGAAAAGAAGGACGCAATTATAATCAAGAGGAAGTCACAACGTTTCTTCTTGCAGAATGGAGAATTGTTTAGAAGGGGATTCAATGGCAAGCCCCTATGGTGTCTGGAACTAGGTGAAGCCAAAGATTTGGTTTACCAAATGCACAAGGATGAACACCAAGGGATACCCAAGTTGTACAAACAACTTATCGATCATGGTTACTACTGGCCAAAGATGGAGGCAGATAGTCTAGAATTTGTTAAAAAGTGCCACATTTGTCAATTACATTGAAACTTGATCCATGCTCCGTAGTGGATTTGCGAACCTTAACTTAGCAACACCATGGCCCTTTTCATACATGGGGAATGAATCTTATAGGTCCTGTTCACCCTAATTCCAAGGGTAACATATGGATTTTAAGCGCCATAGAGATGTACACAAAGTGGGTGGAGGCAATACCATGAAGAAGGCCACAGGACCAAAGAAGTGGCCAATTTTATCAAGGAGCGCATCATTTGCCGCTTTGAATCCAGAAGATAATTTTATCGGATAATGGAACTCCCTTCATCAATAGGGATGTCAAAAATCGATGGAAAGATCTGAGTGAAACATTACAAGTCATCACCATATTACCCGAAAGGCAACGAACAAGCAGAGGCTACAAACAAAACCTTGATAAAAATTTTATCAAAAACCTGAGCGATCATCCGAAGACATGGGCGTAATAATTACCAATAGCGTTATGGGCATATCAAACTTCAAAAAGGAAGCCTCTGGTGAGACCCCATATCTTTGGTTTATGGTGAAGAAGTTGTTTTCATTTGAAATAGAAATACCTTGACTTCGAATGAGACTTGAAGCTTAGTCGAGGAAGAAAAAAGCCGACCAATGACCACAGGGCCTTAGTTGACTTTCGAGATAAGGCTAAAGAAAAGCTTGAATCAATTACCATGAAAGACTCTGCGGACGACAATACAATCTGCGCAATGAATGTACCACGACAAATTTGGTGGGGACACGGTACTCAAAACAATGACTCAAGTCGTGAGGGGGACCCTAACCACCAAATTTTACCCCAAATGGGAAGGCCCATATAGGTACGAGAGATCTCTAAAAGCGGGTATTGCAAGATATCTCGTGTGGGATCGAGATCTTTGTCTCGGGCCCATTAAACTTGAAGTGGGTAAAGAAATATTACACGTGAGAAGAGCATCACAAAAAGTTATACTTTCAACTTCAAAAGTAATCGAGGCACCGACTAAGTTAAACCCTTGGAAGTTACACTTTCAAACTTCAAAAGTGATCGAGGAACTGATTAACGACCCTCGACGATTACACTTTCAACTTCAAAAGTGGTGAGGCACACTGAGTTTAAGCCCTCGACCCCGAAAGTTACACTTTATCTTTAAAAGTGACAAACTTTATGCTTTATTAAACAAAAAGCAAAGAAAGTTACACTTTACCTCTAAAAGTGGCAATCGTTATGCTTTCTTCGACAAAAGCAAGATTTACTAATGAAACGTTATGCTTTTACGTTAAAAGCAATTTTATTATCAATAAATTTACAAACTTTCACTTATACTTGAATATTATTTTAAATTTCTTAAGAAAAAAGAGTATAAAGTCAAGTTTTGGTTTGTGAAAACTATATATACATGTTTTGATAAAATTCATATTTACTTGTGGTTGTCTTGTAATATTAATTTGAATAACTTGAGATTCAATTGAATTTTAAGGAATCATTCAAATTAAAAGCAATCAACAAGGTTGAAGAAACTACATTTTGATAAATGAAACATGTGTAAATAAGTTTACGAAGCGGAAATCGAAAAAAAAAACTACTACAACAAGTTATGATCTAAAGGCGAAGACATATCAAAGCTGAAGAGGAGGCATAGCTAAAGCTTCCAAGTCGTGAATGGCGCATCTCGAACCTTAAGATTTGCGACTTTCACTCCTTAACTTGTTGGTGAGTTACTTTTAAGTCCCGTCATTGCACTCCACATCCCGAAATTTAGCATTTAGATCCCGGTGGGTCCTCTAAATCTTGAGATGGATCTTGATTTGTTTGCGGCTTCATCAAGCTCGGAAAAGCTGCACTAAAAGAATCATCTTCACACTTACGTCAATGACCTCCGAACGTGGTGAAACAAGATTAAAACTTGATTTGAGAAGATCCAACCTAACACGAAAAGGAGACATGTCAACACCCACGACTTCAAGGTCATTCACATCATCACTAAACCTCTTGAAATCCTCGGCTCATGAGGAATATAAAGGCAGTGTGCAACCCAAGAACAAGGCTTGCAAGTCGGTGCAGGAAGAAGGTTTGGGTGGAAGGCATCCTTAATAATCAATCGGTCAAGTATCTGCGGAAGCAACCGAGCTAGAGACGCTCCAAATTTTCCCGACTAGGAGATGATATCCGAAAACCCTCCACGAATAAGATCCCCACTTGGATTGAAGGAAGCTCTGGCGAAAGCCACTTTAGCGCCACCATAGAATTTGACAAGACAAGAGATGGAGGATCAGAAAGATGTTGTATGGCTGATGATTCCTCGAAGCCTTGGCCACCTGGAGGATATCCAAGGTCACTATAAGGTGAGTGGGCGACATCCGGATGAGAGAACATCAAACAAAGCCGAGGCCTCAACAGTAAAGGCAAATCTTTCATCCTCTCACTCTGAAAACAAAAAATGTCAAAGCATAATATATTATAAAAAAAAAAAAAATACTCACAATATATTGAAAGAAAGATACTCACAATATAGCCAATGGAAAAGGAGTCAGGAGATGCCACGGAGACAGGAATGTCATTTAATCCACCCAAAGTACTATCAATAATGCCCTCCTGATCGATCACTAACTCGGCAGACTCCTTATGGGGAGGATGGACATCAGCAATAGTCTCAGAAGGATTCCCCCTCGAGGAGGTAGGAGCCTTATTAGCATCTTTAGGCCCATTATATGGAGAAGTCATAGGAAGGATTGAAGAAATCGGTGTATCACCCATAGCAGGACTTGGGCTTACATCGGATAAAGTGTCTTTAGCATCAAGGCTAACACAATCATTATCTTGAAGAAGACGACTTCGACACCAATAAGGATAGGTTGAGAAGGCTCACGACCGCGAGAAAACCGCTGCAGCCTACCTCGTGTGTAGTACGAAAATAAACCCAAGAGAACATCATAATCCTCTTTATTGACCTCTCTAATCTGAAAATCAAGAAAATAAATACATAAGGAAACACGAAAGCAACTATACGAGGGTTAAAAAATATGGAAATGTCACAAAAAAAAAAAAAATAATTTACCAAATTTCTACGTTGCTTCTTGGCCGGGACCTACCAATTGCAGGTATCACTAGAACCAAAGATAATCAAGAGGACGTTTCGATGATGGCTTTAAACGAAGCCTAATAACGGAGACGACTAACCTAACCACGATAGAAGTAATAGGAGGATCCACTTCGAGAATCGATGAGTGGTAGATGCTTTCGCTTTTAGAACGGGTGATTCTCATTTCTTCTACACCGAGGATCCTCCTTGGGGAGGAACCGAAGGAGGTATCTGTGATAGAGATCGCATGAGGCGAAGCCCATGGTGGAAGACTCCACGGAGGTAGTAGGGACATGTGCTCAAGAATAGTTGGGTCACTTGAGGATGAATGCCTCTTGTGGGGATGAGATGACTTAAGCATCGAGCCTCACGCTCGATGAGCCGACTCTTGGTTGACCAACATTACGAGCGGATAGTGGTCTTAGGAGAACATAGCAACTGGCCCATTGGAGCGTTAGGGAATAGAAACTGGTAGAGAACAAATCAAGTATCATCCCCCATCTTTTAAGATTGACTGCTAATAATTACGTCTCATTTGGTAGTATATCGCCCAATCAGAATCATTCGATGTGAATGAAAGGAAGGGATTTATGAGGAGCATTTGGAGGCCTTGGAAATGCCCACGTAAAAGAGGGAGAGGTAGAGACAAAGTTGAGAAGGGCAGTCTCATAACTCTTCTGACAAGTGTGGCCAAAAGGGACGCTCTGGTCAAATCAAGCCGCCTTCGTGACCTGTGAGGAGAATAAAGCACAGTGCCAAAACCATTATCTTCGACGAAGTAAGGAAGCTCCGTGACTTAGCCCAGCCCGAAGGAAGACAAACCAAGACAACGAAGAACCACTCAATTCGTTGATATTTGAGTAGGAGCGAAAGTGATGCCTATAGAAGTGGGGCAGACGACCGCCACTGTCTGAAACAATAGTGTATGGACGAGCAGTAAAGCATGAAGAATCATCGATAAAATGCCGTAAATCTGAATTAGATCGGTGATCAATCCGGTGAAATGTCAGGAGGGACAATGTTCTTGATGAAGAAGGATCGAATCTGCTTTTCTTCTTAGGAAAATGTGCGGGGAGTAGAATATCTCAAAAAGTGCTCGAAGAGAAAGATTTGAAGAAAGGAGCGGGGAGCGAAGCAATTTACGTCATACCCAGTAAAAGAAACAAAAAGATTAATAAGAAAAATTGCGATTAGTAAAAGGCAGTTAATAAAAATACGAAAAATGGATACCTCCCAATGATTCCTTCATGGCGAGAATAGTTTAAATCGAAACGACGATCTGATGTTCCTAAGAAGAGAGGAGCGAGAGAACATTTAGACCTCGAGATAAGCATAGAAGCTAAACCAAACATGCGAGTCGAAGGACCATCTACGGGAGACCCGGGAAAAATGAAGCGGGATAACCACATAGCTAAATAAGCGGCTAAGGGAAAGAAGCAAGGCTCTTCATGGAAAGTGAGGACGGACTTGTTATAGTCGAGAACTATTTCCATGTCCTGCCTGATAATCCACAAGAAGTAAGCGCACCCAAGATAACCGAGAATTCTTTTCTTGGGTTAGAAGTCTCAAAGTTTGGGAGGAGCATGTCACCACGAAATCGCGAGATATAATTGGGAGCTCGCTTGGAAGCTTACATTAAATAAGCGATGCACTCAACATCTCTAGAGACAAGCTAGATATGCTACAGAAGCCGTCTGCAACAAAGGGGAAGGCTACAAGATATAATCTAGAATGAGTTCATACTCTAAAAAATATATATATATATATAATAAAAATAAATAAATAAATAAATAAATAAAATGAACGAAAATAAAAAAATAAAATAAAAATAAAAATAAAAAGATTACTTGTAAATGGCATAAACGTCCTCTAGAGTTGGGGTGAACTCCCCCCAAGCAGTGACAAATGTACATATGGAAGAACACCAGTGAAATCAAGATGGTAAGAGCATCTTGGTCACATTCTGATCGAAGATCCTGCATAATTGAATCTGCAACGCAAAATGTCGGCCCTCTTCAGTATATCCACATAATCAGAATTTGCGAGAACCTCGTCGGTCCAATGTTGCCACCCCTGAAGACGATTGGATGAGTCGGATATGAAATGAATGGGACTGTAGGGGTATTCCTGTTTTTCTATACACACATCTGAGGAATCGAGTAGAAACGAGGAAATCAAGCTAAACTTGCATGGCAATAGCATATAGAAATAAGCACCTTTCTCGGGAAGAGGAAAGGTTATGCGATCATAATTCTTCACTTGCTCCCGAAAAAATCGGAAGACCCATAAAAGGGAGCCTTTCCCCAGTCGCTGATGAAAGGAACCTCCTTAGTAGTTTTCGGGTTTGTGGAACGTTCACTGGAGTTGGCCTGCAACAAGAAAATATAACATGAGAATTCTAGAAACAAGGAAAGAAAGTGAATGAGCATTTGAAATTAAGTGCTTACCATAACAAGAGAGAGGGTATGAAACTTAAATAAGAAGATTGGATTTGGGAAAGGAAGATCACGGACACCTTGGATTCGGAAAGGAAGATCACGAACACCTGAAAGAAGAAAAAGAGCACAAGCATTAGGAGCCATTCAAATAAAAAGGGTAAAAGAAGAACGGGGAAATGTGTAAAAGGAGGCCATTAGGTCGGTTCTCCTAAAGGTTGACCCGTAGGATTTAGCCACCTAAGGAGCTCTCCCCTCTTACATTTAACTTCTCCTTACTCGTCGAATCAACTGATTGGAATGAATGTTACTTCACCGGAACATCCGAACTAAGATTCTTGTTAAGGTGAAATGGCTCGGAATAAATTCTTCCTCCTTGCGATGTTGTCCTTTCTTTCAAAATATCCGAGCCAATGACCTTGTTAAGGTGAAATGGCTCGGAATAAATTCTTCCTCCTTGCGGGGTTGTCCTTTCTTTCAAAATATCCGAGCCAAGGACCTTGTTAAGGGGAAATAGCTCGGAATAAATTCCTCCTCCTTGCGGTGTTCCTTTCTTCCAGAATATCCGAGCCAATGACCTTGTTAAGGTGAAATGGCTCGGAATAGATCCTTCCTCCTTGCGGTGTTTCTTTCTTCCAGAATATCCGAGCCAATGACCTTGTTAAGGTGAAATGGCTCGGAATAGATCCTTCCTCCTTGCGGTGTTCTTTTCTTCCAGAATATCCAAGCCAAGATCCTTGTTAAGGTGAAATGGCCCGAAAAATAAATACTACAATCACCTGAAAAGAAAATAAACAATTAAAACAATCATGAAGAATTGACAAGCGAAAAATCAACACATTTACAATTCAAAGTGAAAAATGAAACGTTTTGGCAGCCATTCCATAAAAAGACTGATGAAAATATTTTCAATTTGTCTAGCAATGGCGGGGTTGTTAGCGATTGGGAAATCCAAGTAGTTCACGACTTCTCATGATCAAAAATTTCCGCGTATCTCTTGATCGATGGGCTTAATTCATCATGGATTACGGTATGATTTCACTCACAAAATTTACGTAATTATATGCGAATAAAATGAATTACATGCCATTGGTAAACACACCCAAAACTCTATAAGAGACTAATTCTTACTTATATAAAGCTAAGTTAAAAGTGAATGAATGTTAAAAGGAGAAGAGTAATAATACTCACCAAAGTAATTGGAAAAGATTGTTTATTTTAGTGCATTTGTTGCTTAATTCTTTATTCTTTGTTGAGTCGTTGACTTAATTCTTTCTTGTACAATTCCCTGTAAATGTTATAGCAAGTCAGAAGAATTGGGATATAGATTTACTTAATAAAAAAATTTTTGATTCGTCTTAAAAATTTAATCAATTAAATAGAAAAATTGACTTAATAAAAAAAAAATACGAGAATGATTCCGAAGAATCAATGATGTGGTCCAAAGAAAATGGGTATGATGTCAAAATAAAAATAAAAATAAAAAATAAAAAATAATAATAATAATAAAAAAATGTCGGTATGAATCCGAAGAATCAATGAATTGATTTGTCCTGCTACTTTTATCCTGTTGCAATTCTCTCTCTCTCTATATATATATATATAATAACATGGATGCTACTGACCTCAAGTACTTTTCATGTAAATATATATTAGTTAAAATATTTTTCAAAGCTGAGAGGCCATATGCACGGTAATCATTTGTTTATCTTCCCCGAAGCTTCACGGCCACTATTACTCTGCAATTGCTTCTTTTTCCCCTTTAGTTTTTTTTTTTTTCCGTCTTCTTTCTCTAAAATACATGTCCAGCAAAATCAATTGCTAATTTGCTATACTTGTCTAGTGGAATCAATTCCTGTCAATCCCCATAAATGACTACGCGATATCACCAATTAAGGGGAAAAGATCTTGCGTTTAAAAAAATAATAATATTATTATTATTTTATCAAATTAAATTATTCTTATTTAAAAAAAATATTTCTCGATTTTCAAAAATATTTTAGTAAAATAATTTCTTCTAATTTTATTTTATAAGTATATAAATAAAATAATTTGATTTTGTTTCCAAAATAATAGGAATGATTTGATTTTCTATAAAGAAGGATTTGATCTTATTTACAAATCAAAATAAGATTTGATTTTATTTGACAAATATATAATTTATTTTGATTTAGTTTCATATATGTATATATATACATATAAAAATTAATTAGGAAACAAATATTATGCAAGGTTTGGAAAGATTTGATAGAGGATTTCCAAAGATATATTGGGAGAGCTCCCATGGGTTACGTCTCCTATGATTTTTACATTTTCGGGACTTGCAAGATCGAGCATTTTTCGAAAATTGAAGCGGTATTCACGAGTTAAAGCATTTTGCGATCGTCACTCCAAGGACGCGACTCTCTGACCTGAGGGGGCAAATGTGGGCCCAAGTGCAAATTAGGGTTCAATTGACCTAATTGAATTAAATGCACAAATTAAGGTTCGTATTATGATTAAATGGAAAGACGGAAGAGTCGAAAATAAAGAAGCAAGATCTGAGAGAATCTTTCACGTGTCCCGAGGCAGAAGCACGTGGAGGTGACTCATTTTGGGAATTGATTGAGGGATTGGATTGGTGGCTAGAAGGGCAGGACGATCTGGGCATTACTTTGATGACTAAGGGTAAATTTGGAATTTCTCCGAGGACATGTGCCTATCATATGACCACTCTCCAAAAAACCCTATAAATATCTCTTCCACTCCATTGGGAAGGGGACTTCTCTGGAGACTGAAGACTTGGACTCTTGGAAGATCAAAGGGACCCTTTTGGTGACTTAAAGGCTTGGAGATTCCACCTAAAAACACCAAAGGGGTTTGGACATTCTCTCAACTTGAAGGACTTAAGAAGGCTCTTGGAATCCCTGTTACCCTAACACGGTTCCCGGATTCTAGGGGATTACGCTTACGAGTCGTTAGAGTAATCGTCCACTGCTGTTTCTCCCATCTTCAATCAATCAATCAATTCCGTACTTTTCGTGGATTTCTCTCCTCCTCAGTCAACACGAAACTCTAACCCTAGCAAGGTACGATTTCCTTGCCCACACTATGCATATTAAATTATCGTCATTAATTAGTTATGTCTTGACTCTTTGATGGTGCATGAATAGAAGACTCAATATATACACATCTCTAAATTCAATTTTGACCCAAATAATAAGTTTTAAATCATTTATATATGTTGTATATCAAATATGTGACTTTTCCCCACACTTATAATAATAAGTGAAAATGAACAAATTAGTATTTTCATTTTACTCCTCTCACTTGTATTGTATTGTCTCATTCTTCTCCATTTCTTGGTTAAATTTTCTAGTTGGTTGTATTATTATCTATCTATATTATAACTATATAAATTGTGGAGGATATGAGGGCATGCATCATTTTAAGGGAAAGAAAAGGGTATCCTGTTCTTTCTACTTAAGACATCCGTCACAATTAAATTAGTATTATGGCACATACTATGTGTGTAAAATGAATGAGAAAATGTTGGAGAGTAAAATATGGATCGATAAAAGAGTGGGGAGAGAGAAAATACAATTTTTGAGTTTAAAAAGTAATTGTTCTTATGGAAGAGTAAATTTGAAAGTAAAAAAAGTTTTACTTTTAGGGTTATATTTGTTTGCAAAAATTATAATATCAAAATTATTTTAATCTAAAGATTATAATCGAAATTATAATTATAATATCAAGCCTCATTAAGCCATTTTATAATTAGAGACTAATAATCTTAAAGTCTAAATTTAAAAACACTCAAGTATAATTTTATAAATAAACTTAGTCTTAGAGTTTACATCAAAACAACCTCCGGTTTTATTATAATATAGACATATAGATAATTGTAGTTTAATTTTTTAGGACATTTTTTTTATATATAAAAAAAACACAATTACAAAATTCAAATAAAGCTATATAGCTGATCAATCTTTCTCGAAATTTACCCTTACGTTGGAGACATGCATCCTGCATGAGTGTGATGAGTATTTTAAAATTATAAAACCAACTTAGACTTATTAGAAGTATACGTACGTACTGCTACAATTCATTATATATATATATATATTATTTTCTGCAAGTACAAAATATATTTTTAATTTTTCCGAATTGAATTGATTAATTGTCTTTTTTATAATGTAACTTACAAATTATAATCTAACTAAATTTTTTAAAAGTAAATAAACGAAAAAAAAGAAAAGCCGACATCGAGTGAAGTGACTGAAAATTTTTGAATGCCTATAAATACTCCATATATATATATATATATATATATATATATATATATATATATATATATATATATATATATATGTATGATGCTCTCAAAATAGGTATACATCATCTATTCTCGAAAATCAAATATATGGTATAAAATTCAAATACAACTGAAATAATACAAATTGTCGTGTAAATAGCAATACGACAAAAACATAAACCGAGAGTTTTAATAAGAATATTGTATCTACAGATAATATCCACACTCAAAGAATGAGTCATCATTACATTTATTGTCACACTTATTTAACGTAATAGTGAGAACTACTAATCTTATCATCCGGATGATCACTCCGCTTAAAATCTTATTCCAAATTTATATATTCTCATTTCTTGAATAGAGCAATGAAAGAAAGAAAGAAAATTCAACTAAATTTTAGTAGAAAAATATTATGACTAAGATAATGCAAAATAAATTATCATTAGTCTTCAACAATGTTAAACCGATAAAATATAATAAACATCAAGTTTAAGCTGCAGTGAACAAACAATCTATTAGAAGAGTCAGTAGAGAATAAAATCTACTATTTTCTATGATTTAAAAAGTTTTTCATCACTTTTATCATTTGACTCACTAATAAATAATCAACATCATCAATTCATCCCTGCACTACAAGCCAAGGATATTATTTAGTATCACGACCACGAATTATCCATGCACTACGGGCCAAAGATAATTGTGTTTTAATCAACTATCTGATCATGCCATAAAACAATTCATCTTTGCTCCCTTGGTCAAGAGAATCCATAGCCATAATCATACCAAAAAGCGTCCATCAATGCTCTACGGGCCAATAAGGACTTTTTTCACATCATTTGTAATATTACGGTCATGATTATCTTAGAATAATCCCCAATCATAATCATACCAAGTCCATCTATATACACTACAGTACGAGATGACTTTCAACAAAATATAAACATGAGGATGATGACAATGATATAATAATTCAATAAAACAAGTTCAAGAATTAAATTATCCGAGAACTAATAACGTCCAAATTATCGACATGATACTTCTTTGTAGAGTAAAATTCAAGAATGCTCGAAGAATATTTTCATGAAAAGATCTTTGGATGAAGCATGAATATCGAGGATATTCCACTAATTTCATGGAATATGAAGTCAAAACTTTAACCAACCTGAGTATAATAAAGAATGGAATAACAAAAGAAATTACCGGGCATGCGGTACTTGGCGTAGGCAGTTATTCTAACAGAATAATAAATAATCGGAACCAAGTCGGTATAATACATGCCGACAAGATATATTCCAATGAATAATAAAGAATGGAATAACAACAAAAATCACCATGCATGCGGTTTTGCATGAGCAGGTTATTCCAACGAATAATAAATAATGGAACCAATTCGGTGAAATTAATTGACCGCGAGGATGTTCCAATGAGAATAATAAAGAATGAAATAACAATGAAATCACCATGCATGCGGTACTTGCATGAGGCGAAGTTATTCCAATGTAATAATAAATAATCTGAGCGTGTCCCATGTAAAACGCATGACGGTGATATTTTTCAATGTATAATAAAGAATGGAATAACAGAAGAATTTCACCAAGTATAGGGTAGCACATGTGAGACCCCAGTTTTATCAATAAAGATTTAAATTTTGTTGAAATAATTTTTTAATATTATGGTGTGAATTTGAGATAATATTATAGTTGTGGGTAGTATTTATAAATTTTGCAAAAGTATGCAAGTGGTTATATTATATTCGATTGGTTTCGGGGAATATTCGGTTTAGCGAGGAATATTAAATAAATACTCAATCATTGGTGGACCCCTAGCGTAATTATTGTCGGATTGAGAAAACGACAAAAATATTTTATTGAAATAACGGCGGAAGTTTTACCGTGGTTCTTGTTGAACTACTCTCGGTAGTAAAAGTACGAAGAATACGTGTGGTTGCATAAGTAGCACACCAGATTGATTATTGATCTTTATGTGAAGTCATCACTCGGTTTGATTCCATTATTGTCGATTAATAATATGAATTATTATAATGATAATGACGTTTTGTTTTATTCAGATTATTAACGTAATAAAATGAAACATCTTTTATATAAAATAGAATACTTTATTAAAGTTATTACATAAATAGAATATATTATATTTTATTATACATAGTGTTGCATAGTGTTTTTTGCATAGTGTTTTGCATAGTATTGCATAGTGTTTTGCATAGTAAAATGTTTTTATATAAATAGAATATATTATATTTTATTTAAAAGATTTTTCTTTAAATATGGACCGTCGATTAAAGTAAATCAATACTGGACCGTTCATGGATTAATTCTTATGCATTCCATTTTCCTATAAATAAAGCTCATTCCTTCATTATTTTCTTACGAATTCATTGAAACTCTAGAGAGAGAAATTATAGAGAAGCTATAGAGAGAAAATTATAGAAAGAAGAAGAAGAGTATTACCCTTTACTTCACTACTTCTATATTCAGTTCTTTTACGGTAAGGGTGTTATTCTTTCTTCTTGAAGAGAACTTCATTATTCCATTCATTATTATTACATTGGAATAACTTTTAAAAAGTGGCATACCCTATACATAACTTTGTATACGCCAGACATACCCTATACTTGGTGAAATCCTTATGTTATTCCATTGCTTATTATTCTGCTGGAATAACTTTGTATCTGCGATTTTACTATACTTGGTGACATTCTTCTATTATTCATTGGAACATCCTGTCACATGTGTTTTACACCGGACTGGTTCCGCTCTTTATTATTCTGTTGGAACATCCATGTCATGTGTTTTTACACCGGACTGGTTCCGCCTTTATCATTCTGTTGGAATATCCTATCATGTGTTTTACACCGGATCCGTTCCATCTTTATTATTCTGTTGAACATCCCAGCTTGCATTGTAATTTCACCCGACCGTTCCGTTATTATTATTCTGTGGAATAACTCATCATCTGAAGTACCGCATGCATGGTGATTTCTTTTGTTATTCCATTCTTTATTATACCCAATTGGTTAAAACTTTGACTTCTATACTCCATGAAATTATTAGAATATCCTTGATATTTGCGTTTCATCCAAAGATCTTTTCATGGCAATATTCTTCCGATCATTCTTGAATTTTACTCTACGAAATAAAGATCACGTTGATAATTTGGACGTTAATAATTCATGGATTAAATAATTCTTGAACTTATTTTATTGAATTATTATGTCATTGTCATCATCCTCATGTTATATTATGTTATCTTTGGCTTACGTGCGTAGATGAACTTAGTATGATTATGACCAGGGATCATTCGGTATAATCATGACTTGATATAAATGATGTGACAAAAGTCCTCGATGGCTTAATCAGAATGATGATGGATAGTTTTTGGTATGATTATGACCAGGGGTGATTCGGTATAGTCATGACCATTGATAATTTGATGAAAATCCTTGGCCGTAATACAGGGGATGATTAGATGTGGTGGTTTATTTATTAAGTCGAGTCTCAAATGATAAAAATTGATGAAAACCTTTAAAACCTAAAAGATAGTAGACTTTATTCTCTACTTGACTCTTTTTAATGGATTTCTTATTCACCTGCAGCTAAACCGGTTGTCTATTGTATTTTATCGCTTTAACATCATTGAAGGCTAATGATAATTTATTCGCATTATCTTAGTCATAATATTTCTTCTTCGGGCTAGTTGAGCTCACCTTTTCTTTCACCGCTTTCTCTTGTGAAATGAGAACATAAATAGCCGGGACGAAGCTCGGGGAACGAAGTAATGGTCCGAGGATAGCATTAGTAGTCCTCACTATTACGTGAAATAGTGTGATAATAGTTGTAATGAGGACTCCTTTTGAGTTTGTATAATATCTAGTAGACAATATTTGTATTCAAACTCACGCTTTTTTAAATATTGTACACCTACGCTTATATTAGTAAGTTGTATTTGAATTTATGTACCATGTAAGTGGCGACACAAGATGGGTGACGATACCTAATTTTTTGGGGCGTCACATAGCCAGCGATATCTGAGTTATTCCAACGTAATAATAAATAATGGAATAACATAAGAATTTCACCAAGTATAGGGTAGATCACAGCGTATCTGAGTTATTCCAACTGAATAATAAAGAATGGAATAACAGAAGTTCTCTTCATGAATATGAAAAAATAATACCCCTTACGAGTACAACAAATAATATCCCTTACCTTATAAAGAAGAGTACTTTCAGAAGCGGTAGGGCGGGGATATACTTGAAGAAACTTGCACTCTACTCAAAGCTTTCTTAAACGCTAAAGTAATACACTCAAGATAGAAGAATAATTCTCTCTACGCTTTCTCTCTAGAGTTTCAATGAATTCGTAAGAAATAATGAAGGAATGAGCTTCTATTTATGAAGAATGGATGAATAAGAACTAATCCATGAACGGTCCGGATCGATTTACTTTAAACGGACGGTTTCAGATTGGTTTACAATAAAATATAATATATTCTATTTATAATCTAATAAAACGAATAACTTTTAAAAAGATTTTACTATGCAAATACTATGTTATGCAAACACTATGCATAATAAAATATAATATAATCTAATTATTATCTAATAAAATAAATTATTTTATAAAAGTATTACATTTTATATAAAAGATTTTACTATGCAAAACACTATGCATAATAAAATATAATATATTCTAATTATTGCTTAATAAAAGAATAACTTTATAAAAGTATTCATTTTATATAAAAAACTTTTCATTTTTATTACACTAATAATACTAATAAAACAAAACTTATATATATAATATAACAATCGACAATAATTGAATCAAATAACGTGAGATACTATATATTAAACTATTGTAGCAATAATTGAACAAAACGAGTGTTTTCTCACGTAAGCATCGATAATCAATACAGGTATTGCTACTATGCAACCACAGCACATCTTTACTTTTACAACCAAATAGTTCAACAGTATTAACGGTAAAACTTCCGCCGTTATTTTCATAAATATATTTTTGTCGTTTTCTCATTCCGCTAATAATTCCGTTGTGGGATCCACCAATGATTGCGCCGTTGTACGAATATTCTCTGCTAAAACTAATATTCCCCGACCAATCGAATATAATACAACAACTTGCATACTTTGCAAAATTTATAAATACTACCCACAACTATAACATTATTTCAAATCCATACCATAATATTAAAAAAAAATATTTCGAGAAAATTAAATTTTTATTCATAAAATTTGGGATTTTACAATCTCCCCTCCTTATGAAATTTCGCCCTCGAAATTTACGTGCACGATACTGGTATCTTAGAGCAGATGAGGACACTTCGTCGATTCTAACTCTTGAGGTATAACCTTTAAGCGTATAATATATTCTAGGGATTTTAACAGTACATCTTCATACGTTAAATTATCCGCTATCTCGTCCTGGTTCTAAATCAATAAAGTGGTTCGAATCGTTCGTCCACATATTTACGTAACATCGATACGTGAAAAGCGTTATGAACACGCCGACATACTTGGAGGGTAAAAAGCGAGTCTATAGGCCACAGTTCCTACTCGATCGAGGATTTCAAATGGGCCAATAAAATCGAGGGTTGAGATTTCCTCTCTTCATTGACTCTTGCTTCTAGAATAACGCCCTCTTGAACCTTCTTTTTCGTGTTTATCAGCTCCGGGTCTATAGCTTGAGCAGCTTTAACTTTATCAATTAAAGTCAATTCTACTCATATATTCGTTATCTTCACGTGGGTTCGTATATTCACACTTGTAAACGCATACGATCTTCTACTCAACACGTCAGTTGTGAGACCCCAGATTTTATAAATAAAGATTTAAATTTCTCGAAATATTTTTTTGAATATTATGGTGTGGATTTGATATAATGTTATAGTTGTGGATAGTATTTATAAATTTTACAAAGTATGAAAATTGTTGTATTATATTCGATTGGTCAGGGAATATTCTTTGTGTTGGGGAATATTCAAATGCGACGACAAGACAATCATTAGTGGACCCTACAACGGAATTATTATCGGATTGAGAAAATGACAAAAATATTTTATTAAAAATAACAACGGAAGTTTTACAGCTATATCTTGTTGAACTACTCCTAAGAGTAAAAATACGATGTACGGCGTGGTTGCATAAGTAGCACTACAGTATTGATTATTAATGCTTACGGAGAAGTCACTCGCTTTTGTTCAATTATTGTTATAGTAATTGTTGCATAGATCTCACGTTATTTGATTCAATTATTGTCGATATTTTATATATTATTAAATCAATAATTGAAATGACAGAGTTATTAATATTATAAATTACAATATTAATGATGTCTAGAAGTTCTGCCAAGGAGAGGTTTGGTCACCTAATTGCGCGCCAATAGGGAGAAATCCTTATTGAAAGCCCTCTCTTTTACGGGAACGACACAGTCGATTATTAATATTGTGAATTAAAATAAAGGTGATAAATATTGTTAAAATTATTAATGTGATTTTTATGAGGTATTTGTGTAAGTTTTGCTTATTTTATGAATCTCCATTTATCCATTTTTCAAAATAATCGGTAAAAATTATTTAAAGGTGGGGCCCACATGTGGGGCTCATATGTGTTGAAAAACTAATTTTGGAATTGGGGGTGGGAGAGAGATACGTATAGGGGAGGGAGTTTATGTATATAAGATTGTTATGTGTGAGTGTGTATATATAATATAATATGTGTGTGAGTGGGAAGTGGTGGGGGAAAAGAAAGGGTGAAAGTGATGTGTGTATGATTATAGTATATGTGTTTATTATGTGAGTGGGAAATGGTGGGGGAATGGAGTTGAATTATAATAGAGGTAGTTAGTATTATATATATATATATATATATGCATTATATTTTGTCTTGCTTTGTTATGATTGGTTGAAGGTTTGACAATTTGAATATGTAGTATCAAAATTTTCATCCGTGAGTCTTTGAATTATTTCATCGTGAAGAAATCCTTACATACGCTTCCTTTCCATTCTCCTATAAATAGAAGCTCATTCCTTCATTATTTCTTACAAATTCACTGAAACTCCAGAGAGAGAAATTATAGAGAAACTATAGAAAAGTATTCTGCTACTTCCCTACTCTTATATCCAGTTTCTTTTACGGTAAGGGGTGTTATTTCTTTTGTATTCAAGAAGAGAACTTCTGTTATTCCATTTCTTTATTGTTCTGTTGGAATAACCTGTATACGCGGGCTACCCTATACTTGGTGACATTCTTCATTATTCATCTTTATTATTACATTTGGAACATCCTGTCGTGTGTTTTACACCGGACTGGTTCCGCCTCTTTGTTATTATTACATTGGAATATCACATGCATGTGTTTTACACCGACCTAGTTTCGCCTTTATTTATTATTCAGCCGGAATATCACATGCATGCGTTTCTGGCGGACTGGGTTCCATTATTTATTATTCCGCATTTATTATTACTCGTTGGGACATCACAGCCGGTGTGAATTTCACCCGACACGTTCCGTTATTATTATTCTGCTGGAATAACTTTCTACATCGCAATACTGCATGCATGGTGATTTCTTTTGTTATTCCATTCGTTATTATACTCAGTTGGTTAAAATTTTGACTTCTATACTCCATGAAATTAGTGGAATATCTTTGATATTTGCGCTTCATCTAGTATTTTTCATAGAAATATTCTTCTGAGCATTCTTGAATTTTACTCTACAAAGCGAAATCATGTTGACAATTTGGACGTTATTAGTTCTGAATAAATTAATTAAGTGAACTTGTTTTATTGAATTCTTATATCATTGTCATCATCCTCATATTTATATTTTTTTTGAAAGTCATCCATGGCTTTTAATAGTGCATAGATGGACTTGGTATGATTATGACCGAGGATTATTCGATTGTAATCATGGCCGTAATGTTACAAATGATGTGATAAAAGTCCTCATTGGCCCGTAGTGCATTGATGGACAGTTGTTGGCATGATCATGACCATTGATGAATACACGAATATCGCCCGTAGTGCATGTATAATTTGTGATCGTGACTACGATGAATATCCTTGGCCGTAGTACAAGGATGATGTGAATTATTTAATAAGTCGAGTCTCGGCGATAAAGTGATGAAAAATATTTTTAAATCATAAAAGATAGTAGATTTTATTCTCTACTTGACTCTTTTAATGGATTGTTTGTTCATTGCTTGATTAAACTTGATGTCATTGTATTTTATCAATTTAACATTGTTGAAGACTAATGATAATTTATTCTGCATTATCTTAGTCATAATATTTCTTGTTAGGCTAGTTGAGCTCACCCTTTTTCACTTTTTCTCTTGAAATAAGAACGTAATGTGGAGACGAGTCGGGAACAGTTGATGGTCCTGATGATAGTATTAGCTAGTAGTCCTCACTATTCTGTTAAATAGTGTGACAATAAATGTAATGAGGACTTTTTCTGAGAGTGAATATTGTCTAGAAGATAATATTTGTATTAAAACTCACAACATTTATTTTATCGTACTTATACACATCGTTGTATAATTTAGTTGTATTTGAATTTTGTACCGTGTATTTGGCGACTCAAGATAGGTGATATATACCTATTTTGGGGGCATCACATCAGCTACCACGTTCGTTTTTATAGGATGGTATTGAATGGTATTGTGACGCCCCCAAAATAGGTATACATCACCCATTTTGAGTCGTCAATAATATGGTACAGAAACAACTACAACTTTATTAATACAACATAAAAACTGTGAGTTTAAATACAAATATTGTCATCTAAACAATATTCACACCCAAATAAGTCCTCATTACAATTATTGATACATTATTTTACAAAAATGGTGAGGACTACTAAAACAACTCTCTAGAACCATCATTCCACACCCTGCCTAGAACTCGCTACATTCTCGCCTCCTGAGAAAAAAAATAGAACAAAAAGGAAAAGAGTGAGCTCAACTAGCCCAGTAAAGAATATTATGACTAAGATAATATAGAACAAATTATCGTTAGTCTTCAACAGAGAAAAAATCGATAAAATACAATGACAACAAGTTTCGATCAATATTCGCAATGGCCGAAATAATAATTCATAGATCGTTACATAGAGAATGAAATCTACTATAATCTATGAATTTAAAAGTCCATCATCAATATTTTATCCTCAGAACAACAATCAATATACATCTTGAATCAAATATTCATCTTTGTACTACGGCCAAAGATATTCATCGGTCGGTCATGTTCATCTCAACACCGTATACATCTTTGCATTACGGCCAAAGATATTCATAAAAAATCAACCATCTTTGCACTACAAAGCCAAAGATATTTTAAAGAAAAGCGAATCCAATGAAACAAAAGAACAAATATTAAGGATTAAGTACTTTAAATGTAGATCAAGTTCAAAAATACTTCATAAATAATCATAGTGAAGTAAAATTCAAGAATGATCAAAACATGGATACAATCAAAGCTAGTATCCATAATAGATATTTTGGACAAAAACAAAAAATTTAATTTTTCCGTGAATAATGCCAGATTCGTGAATAATGCCGTATTCGTGAATAAAGGCCAGATCGTGAATAAGAACCCCCTATAACTAAAAGACAAGAATTTCACAAGAAAAATCTTACCAATACTTGGCATAATGATATTGAAAGAAATAATATCAAAAAAAAAAACATCTCTTACCATAAAAAATAATAAGATTACATTTGGAATATCGGATATAACTTATTTGAAAAGAACTTTGCACCGTATATAGCAACACTCAAAGTATCAAAACACTCACAAGAATACGCCGATAATATAGAGAGAAAACTTGATTTACGATGTGATTTTCAATTCTAACCTAAGCACCCTATTTATAGGAAAATGCTTAGAACACCAAAGCAGAAAATTTAATAAAATAATAATATAATTAACAAATTTCTTACGCCCACTTTCTTAGATCTGAATTCAGTAATTTACATCACATGCAAGACCCACAATTAATGACAAAAACGTTTTTCATATTAAAAATAATTAAAACTTCCAAAAATCAATTATTTCGGAACTTCAGAACTTCAATAATTCATAATAAATAGCCCTTTTGTCAGAAAAATTCGAACCTTATGTCTTTTCTATAGGAAATTTCATTCTCTACAACTTTGCAGAAGAAAGGTTTTCCAAATTCCAAACAAAAACTGACCGAAATCCACAAACGAGCGATTTTATAGGCTATAATCAAATTTCAGTCAAGAAATGGGCCCACAGACATGTTTAACATGTTTTAAACAACTTTTGTAACAAAAATACTCTTCCTCCTCATATATTCATATATCCCACATGCATTGTAAAAATATCACCATTATTATATTATTAAAATATAATAATATATTTAAATGAATTATTTTATCGAAAAAGATAAAATATCAATTTTCAACATTTGTCACATTAAAAATTTTCTTCATCTATATCCACATAAAATGAATATTTTCCTTATCATATAAATCAATAATTAATTATTCACAAATAATATTACAAAATTATATTACTGGCAACCAACCAGGCTGTTCCTAGGAAAGATGAGGCTTTCCGATAAGGATTTCTCCTTATTGGCGCGCAATTAGGTGACCAAACCTCTCCTTAGATAAAACTTTCTAGACATTGCCAATAATGTTATTTAATAATATTATTCAAATAATATGAATTATTGATTCAATAAAGAAAAATACTGTGCAGTGACAATTATTGAAACAACAATAATATAAAATATCAACGTAGCAATTATTGAATCAATAAAATAAAATATTGAACGAAGAACTCTTCAATAACAATTATTATGTAGTGTCTTCTTACGTAAAAATCAATAATTGGTGTAATAAGGTGTATCTTTGTTTTTTTAACCAACGGGTATTTTAACAAGATAATACTGATGAATAACTACGCCTGCTATTTATAAACAACTTATATTTTTCATTTTTTCATCTAATCGCTTTTACATTATGGGGCCCACACAAAGGTCATTGTTGTAGTACGAATATTCCCAAGCAAGTAAGAATATTCCACGACTAAACTAATATTCCCAACAATGATGAATATTTTATAACCACTTGCTTATCCGAAATATTTAGCATTTTGTCCATAACTAACCACGTGACGCCCCCAAAATTAGGTATACGTCCACCCATCTTGGTCGCCACTTACATGGTACATAAATTCAAATACAACTTACTAACCTAACGTCGTGGTACAATACGACATAAATCGTGAGTTTGAATACAAAATATTGTCTACTAGATATTATACAAACTCAAAAGGAGTCCTCATTACTGACTATTATCACACTATTTCACGAATAGTGAGGACTACTAATGCTATCCTCTGGACCATTACTTACGTTCCCCGACTCGTCCAAATATATGTTCTCATTTCAAGAGAATAAACAAAGAAAGAAAGGGTGAGCTCAACTAGCCCAATGAAGAAATATTATGACTAAGATAATGCAGAATAAATTATCATTAGCCTTCAACAAATGTTGTTAAGCCGATAAAATACAATAGACAACCGGTTTAATCTGCGGTGGAATAAGCAACCCATTAAAAGAGTCAAGTAGAGAATAAAGTCTACTATCTTTTAGGTTTTAAAAGGTTTTCATCAATTTTTATCATTTGAGACTCGACAATAAATAAACCACCACATCTAATCATCCTCGTACCACGATTCAAGGATTTTCATCAAATTATCAATGGTCGTGACTATACCGAATCACCCCGGTCATAATCATACCAAAAACTATCCATCAACGCATTACGAGGCCACCGAGGACTTTTGTCACATCATTTATATCAAGTCATGATTATCTTAGAATGATCCCTCGTCATAATCATACAAATTTCATCTATGCACGTAAGCGAAAGATAACATAATATAATATGAGGATGATGACAATGACATAATAATTCAATAAAACAAGTTCAAGAATTATTTAATCCATGAATTATTAACGTCCAAATTGTCAACATGATCTTTGTTTTAGCAGAGAGTAAAATTCAAGAATGATCGTAAGAATATTTCCATGAAAAGATATCTTTGGATGAAACGCAAATATCAAGGATATTCTACTAATTTCATGGAGTATAGAAGTCAAAGTTTTAACCAATCGAGTATAATAAAGAATGGAATAACAAAAGAAATCACCATGCATGCGGTACTTGCGCATAGGCGAGTTATTCAATGCGAATAATAATAATCTAACCAAAGTGAAATTCACAATCACGGATGTTCCAACGAGAATAATAAAGATGGAACCCGGATCCGGTGTAAAACACACGATAGGATATTCCAACAGAATGATAAAGATTTTAACCAGTCCTATGTAAAAAACACGCATGTGATGTTCCAACGAATAATAATAAAGATTTTAACCAGGTCCTGTAAAACACATGCATGAGATGTTCCAAATGAATAATAGAAGAATGTCACCAAGTATAGGGTAAACAGCGATACAAAGTTATTCCAATGTAATAATAAGCAATGGAATAACATAAGGATTTCACCAAGTATAGGATATGCCGCATATCTGAGGTTATGTATAGGGTATACCACTTTTACAGTTATTCCAACAAAATAATAATGAATAGAATAACGTGAAGTTCTCTTGAAGAAGAAAGAATAACACCCCTTACCGTAAAAGAACCTAATATAGAAGTAGTGAAGTAGCGAATATCTCTTCTTCTTTCTATAATTTTCTCTCTATAAACTTCTCTCTATAATTTCTCTCTAGAGTTTCAATGAATTAAATAAGAAAATAATGAAGGAATGAGCTTATTTATAGGAAAATGGAATGCATAAGAATTAATCCATGAACGGTCAGTTGATTTACTTTAATCGACGGTCCATATTTAAAGAAAAATCTTTTAAATAAAATATAATATATTCTATTTATATAAAAACATTTTACTATGCAAACACTATGCAAAAACACTACGCAACACTATGCATAATAAAATATAATATATTCTATTTATAGAATAACTTTAATAAAGTATTCTATTTTATATAAAAGATGTTTCGCTTTTATTACGTTAATAATACTGAATAAAACAAAACGTCATTATCGCTTATAATAATTCATATTATTAATCGACAATAATGGAATCAAACCGAGTGACTTCTCACATAAGCATCAATAATCAATACCGTGTCTTACTATGCAACCACACGTATTCTTGTGTTTTTTACTACCGAGTAGTTCAACAAGAACTACTAGTAAAACTTCCGCCGTTATTTCAATAAAATATTTTTGTCGCTTTTCTCGAATCCGACAATAATTACATTAATAGGGTCCACCAATAATTGAGCCATTATACGAATATTCCTCTGCTAAGCCTAATATATCCCCAGGCCAATCGAATATAATATAACCACTTGCATACTTTGCAAAATTTATAAATACTACCCACAACTATAATATTATCTTAAATTCACACCATAATATTAAAAAATTATTTCAACAAAATTTAAATCTTTATTGATAAAATCTGGGGTCTCACAAACCATTAATCAAATCAACCCTTACTATTTCAAAATAATAAATAGAAGAAATTCAATTTCATTAATAATAAGTTGGGGTCTTACAGTGTATGGTCGTAATCTTCAATGAATTCGAGCCAACGTCTTTGGCGCGTGTTACGTTCATTTTAGTTGAAGAAATATTTGAGGGTTTAAGAAATGGGTTTTGTCTTTGGTCAAGACAAAAATTCGATTTCACGCCTCTGGGGTAGGCTAAGAAGTCTTCAAGAATACGTCGGAAAATTATTAACAATAGAAATATCATTCAAATCGTGACTCTCGTCCAAGACTTGGATAAAGACGTCACATTGATACTATCAACTTGCCATCGTTATTCACGACGTCCCCTTCGTGAAAAGTCCTGCGGTGCATTCCACACAAGGAAGTCAACAACGAAAGGATCGGGGCTCTTTACTTATGACTTGGTATGGCGTTGATTGACTTTAAGGTTTAGTTGTTTAAATTCGCATAACAGGTTGGTTAGGAATATGAAAGCTAACAACCTTACAAAAATAATCAATTTTGGCATAATGAGTAATTAACCAATCGATTCCTAAAATCACATCAAGAGCAAGTATTTTCAAAGAGATAAGATCGACAGGTAACGTGAAAGTGTCGATTTGAATCAAATAAGATTTATAAATAGTGGAGGTAACGAAGGTTTCTCTTAACGGAGTTTCAACCAATAAGTCAAAGTCTAACTTCTTTGGGGTCAAATTTAAACGTTGAACGCAAGCAAGAGAGATAAAAGAATAGGTAGAACCGGTATCGAATAAGGTATAGACTTCATAAGCGTTTATGATTAACTTACCCGTGACAACTTCGTTCAGGTTCCTCGACAAATACTCTCACTTAAACTACCGGCTTTGACTTGTCTGGGACATCCTTTGGCGTCACCATCCCAGCTGGACTTGACTTCACTACACGACAAAATCGAGCTAGGTGACCTTCTCTTCCGCAATTGAAACACGCTTTGGATTCTTTGCGTCTGCATTTTGACGGATGTGTCCCTCCTGTCCGCATTTGAAACATACGACCGGTGGTCGTTCATCTTCCTTTGAAAGGGGTGCTGGTGCTGCTGTCTTTCTATCATTATTGAATCTCCTCTTCTTAAAATTTCCACTTCTATTATCTTGGCCATGATTACCACCAAAGTGGTTACCATTCATGGCATGATAATTTCCCCGATGATTATCATCATTGTTCGACCGTTGCCACCTAGCATTATTATTATCATGTTGTTGGTCGTTGCCTTTTGGTTGTGCTTTGACTCATTATCGCGCTCCAATAACTGAGCCTTATTCACAACATCTGAATATAAACAAAGTTTGTGAGAAATGAGATATTGACGTATATTCGGTTTCAAACCTCTTAGAAATATTTGCGTCATTCGTTCCTCATTATCAACTAAATGGGATGCAAACAGGGACAACTCGACAAACTTAGCTTTGTCTTTGCGACACTGGCCATTTGTTTTTCTCCAGCTTGATGAACTCTACCTCTTTCATGTGACAAATACTTTCGGAAAGTACTTGTCGTTGAACAATTCTTGGAACTTCTCCCAAGTCATCTTCGGTCGTCCAGTCAGATGCTTTTATAGATTCCCACCAATGATCTCGCTTCTTCACACAACATAAAGGTGGCGAATGGAACTTTTTGCTCCTCCGAGCATCCCAAGACATCAAATATCTTGGTGATCTGCTTTAACCATGTCTCCGCCTTAAGTGGTTCTGGCTTTCCCAAAAACTCTGGTGGTCCCAGCTCCTTGAACTGCTTAGCGGTGACCGACCATGGGTTGACATTGCTTCCACCTCCATTATGAACAGAAGTCTCTCTCGTTTGGTATTGCATGAATTCTAAAAAGCTCCTAAACGTACCATCGTTCGTCATTTGATCAGTGTTGTTGTTTACAGGAGGATTATCGCCATCCTGTTGCACATTATCCTGATTATTGATCAGTGGAGACTCAACGGTCTCCTGTGCTCCATTGCTATTCTCAACATTTTCGGATGTCATTTTCAAATACTGCAACGAAACAAGGGTTAAATAACATATCACATATTATCCCTATACTCTGACTGACCAATTAAATACCAAATAAACTTAGGTAGGTCATATTAGCGGCAAGGAATTCCCGCCTCTCCCCTCCTAGTTCTTGTCTCACATCTCGTACCAGGGATCATATCCCTAAGCTTTGATACTAATCATGACGCCCCCAAAATAGGTATACATCACCTATTCTCGAGTCGCCAAATACATGGTACAGTAATTCAAATACAACTTAATAATACAAATGTGCGTGTAAATAATACGACAAAACATAAATCGAGAGTTTTAATAAGAATATTGTCATCTGTACAATATCCACACTCAAAGGAGTCCTCATTATATTTA
>CM035154.1:14175762-14380012 GCA_020205615.1 Panax quinquefolius
TACAGCTGAAGCAGAATGCAGATAGCATTGAGGAAGAGGAGGTAACCTTTTAACCCTCCCAAATCAGCTTACTTCTTTTGCTGTTTAAATTGTTCTTCCAAAATTTGTTTTATTGGGTTTGCCCTTCTTATTCCTCCTTAGGGTGTTCTTGAAAGCTTGAAATGCGGAACTCACTTTCTTGAGCTCTCAAGTGAGATTGGATCCAAATCTCTGACCTTCAATGAAGATCTGCAGTTACGGCCTTGGTGGACACCAACTTATGATAAAAATTATCTTTTAGGTCTGTAAACAAGCTATTAATTTTATTTTATCTGATAGAGCAGCAAATTGTTTGTAGGTTGGTAAATTTTTTGTACAAGAAATGTATAAGATGCTGTCAGGTAAATCCTTTAGTTGTAACATTAAAAAAACCATGCTAGACAACAAGATTATATTATACTTTTTAATCTTGAAAATTAGACCTAATTTGTTTGCTTATCCTGGAGATCTTGTTCATGTTTTGTTATATTATTTATTATTTCTCTAACACTCGCCGTTTTTCTTCAAAATAATAACTGCTTACTGTTCTTTGCTTAACCTCTTTGTGTGCAGGACCATTTGAAGGCGTATCCTATTGTCCTAGAGAAAACTTGGTAAATTTTTATGCTTGATTCTACCATGAAGTTTTGAATGTGCGTCTAGATTTTTAAAATTACTGAAGGCACTATGTGTTTATTGGCCACTTGCAACTTAGGACCACTGGAAGATATTTTTGAAGCATTGATTCTTAAAATATGGAAGAACTTTAGTATAGATTAATATAATTGTGTTCTTATTGTAATCTATTTCAAGATTAACATAATTGTGTTCAATTTGACAGTAACAGATAGTAGGTTTTGGAGAATGCTAATGAGTTCAATCTGTCTCTTTCAGAGATTTTATTAATCTTATTTTCATCATTAAAAATTTGTTTTACCCTTTTGGGGGGCTAGTGTGTGGATGAGACTTGTGGGTTAGTGTTAGTAAAGGGAAAAGAAGAAAACATGAACAATATAATTAGATTTTCCCCCGTCACTCTTTCTTTGTCTATCCAATATATTGGGACGTGGACTTAATTTTTTTCTACTCCAGAACTATTGCGTTTGAAACAATACTAGAAGCTTTTAGCTGATCAAACTAGTGCAAATTTTTTTTATGTAGAAAAACTCTGGTTTAATTTCTTGATTAGTTACAAAATTGATTATTCAATTGTTTGTGGCCTTGTTCACCAAACTTTGTAACTTAGTTTAAGATCATTCAAATTATAGAACTATGTCAAGGTATTTGATAATTCAGTATTTACCGATTTCCTATTACAACTACTGGAACCCTGCCACTGATTTAGTTGGTTAAAGTTTTAGAAATTCTTTTATTGTTTTATTTTAATGTGTTATGCTCAATTTTTTTTGGGGAGCAACTTATGACTTATGAGTTATGCCCATTCCTCCAATGCCTTGTGCAGTGTACTTATTTATTCCTTACTTTGTTGCAGCAAAATCAGAGTAAACAAATGGAAGCAAATGCGCTGAAAACAATAGAGAGGAGATCCCTTGTTCCTCGAATGATCTATCTATCTATGCAGAGTGCATCATCAGTCAAGGACAAAATTGAAGCCAACGGTTCTTTATCTGATCCTAAAGTCTCATTAGAGCTAAAGATCTTGCTTGAGCGCTATACAAAGATTTTGGGATTTCCTTTTGACAATGCAGTAGAACTGGTTTCTGGAGTTTCAACTGGTCTCAAGTCTTCAGAGGTATCATTTTACAACCACCTTGAATAATGAATATATGCATCTGTACATTTATCTTTGTTCTTTTATTTGCCAATATACCTGACTGAGGATTACATAAACTACTGAAACATGTCCTGGTATTACTTCCTTTTTTGTTTTTGCTATGAAATGCTTTTGGGGTTATTCTTGGACTTGGGGTCAAATTGGTAGCCCCCCTGTGGTGTCATTGCCTTTAGACAATTAGAAGGCAAGGAAAGGGAAATACTAGATCCTTAAACAATCTAGATTTCTATCACAAGGGTTTAGGCTAAAAACCTGTTTGTATGCAACTTTGAGCAATAGTAAAACAACATAATCTCAAATTAAACACAATCACTCTCTTGAGCTGAAATTAATCTAGATTTGTATCAAAAGGGTATAGGCTAAAAACCTGTTTATTTAAACTATCTTTCTTTTCACACGTAAGAAGTACTCCTCTTTTCAGATCAATAATAATAATACTAATAAATAAATATTTATATGTACATACTAATTTATCAAAAAATTATAATAACTATTACTGAGGAATAAGAAAAGGATGATGTATAGAGGATGAGGAGGAGGGGGATTTATTTAAAACTGTTTAGCCTCTTTTATTGTGTTCATGTATTTTTTAAATTGTCTTGAAAACTTAATTGTTCAATTATTATGAAATATAGCATTCGTATTATCATTTGGACAATGCAATGTATTGTATACTAAATGGTGATTTTGTATTCATCTAGTGATCCATCTTATTAGACTTATTATTTAGATTTTTTTTTCATAATTCTTCTTTTAAAAATTTTGAAGCTCCTAACTAGCGTAACGATGTGTATTGCCAGATATCAAAACCGAAACAGATACCAAGTCCGGAAAAAAAACACAGCGACTTGAACCATGTCTCTAGTAATAGGCTAAAACCTAGGCTGCCTCCCCAACTTTGTTGCTATATTTATGTGTCGAACTTGACATAGAATATGCCATATTTAGTGACCAATATAAATGAAATTATTATTGAGCCTTCTGGTCCTCCGGATAAGATTTACTAATTTGGATTTATATATGAGGGAACATTTAAATATGTGGTGTGTAGTAATTTTTCTTATTATATGAGTTTATTCTTGAGAAATGTAGAAAGCCTTATTCACCATTTTTTATATAACTAGTAAACTATCACAGTAGGGGTTCCTTTTTGTTTCTGGTGCTTATTTTTAATAGGTAATTCTTCATTTTCTTTCTTAATCGCCATTATGATTAATAGAAATTCGAAAACTGTAAGAAGATATGTATTTTACATAAAAGAGACGTAAATCAAATTTTATCTTTTCTTCATGATGTGTGGAAACCAGACAATATATGGCGTTATTATCATTTGCCCGTTGGGATTCTTTATTTGGCCTTATTCATTGTTTATCTGATCATGGAGGTTTCAGATATGCGATACATCAAAGAGATACCTTTCACTCTTTAGGTTTATGTCAAGATATTATAAAAAACTCTACAATTTGTTGGCTGTGTTGAAGGTATTGGGTTTCAACATATATCAGACCCACAATTGCCTATCTGACAAGTGTGCTCTAACACCTAAATTTTGTTTGTTGCATTGTTCTGGTCCATAGAACCACACAGAAAAACACGGATGTAGGTAGGAAAGAGTATAAACATTTTGGCAGATGCTAGCTTTCTGAATTTGTAATTTTTCTGTATATAGGGTTTATTATTATCCAACAATTTTTGTTGGTAAATGGATAAATAAAAGGTTAAAGTGTGCACTATCGTTTGATGTTAGAAGGCTACTTTCATGAGAGTAATATATCTTTTATTTACACAGGTTTTGAGTTCAGACCTCATTGGCTGGATGAATTTTGTTGTGTTTTTGAATGCATGGAACCTGATTTCTCATGAACATGGGCTACTAGATAGAGACGGAAATAGGCCTGGTACTTGGCACCTTGTGAATTCTTTGCTAGAGAAACACATTATTGAGAAGGTCAGATCCATGAGACCTGTACTCTCTTCTCCTGGCAGTGATCTTTTGGTTGTGGTCCAATTGGTTACAGAACCCTTGGCTTGGCATATTTTGGTAATCCAGTCTTGTGTTCGGTCATCTCTTCCGTCTGGAAAGAAGAAGAAGAAAGGTGGAGTTGCTGTTCATTTGGACTCTCGGTTGTCTCAAGAAATTCAAGATTCCATCCACTCTCTGTGTGGTATAATAGAACAAGTTATGAAGTGGTTAAGGGAACAACTAGAGAATCCGGTGGATGGAAGTTTGGATAACATACTTTCTTCCCTTCAGAGAAAAGAACCGAATGAAGGGCCTGGGAAGGTTTTCCAAATTCTAGAAACATATGTCGCATCAATTAATGATATAGAGCTTGGTGACCGGATCTCCCAAGCATTAAAGTCTTGGAGTTCTCTTGATGTTGTAAGGAAATTAATCGCTGGACAGCATACTGTACTTTCTGAATTTCTCAAAATTTGTGAAAGAAAATTTAAGTTGCTGCAGACATTGAAACTGCAAGTGTGAAAGAGAAATTAAGCGGGGGAACAGCATTTTACCCTCAATTTGATCTAGTAGTGCTTGCTGGGGGCATTGGGGGTGCATGAAACTAGACCCTGTGGGAGGGCTATGTGATCTGATAAGCAGGTTGAAGAATGAATTGAGTTGTGTGGGTTGTAATCTTTGCAATTTTGTCATTGTCGTCTGAACTAGCTTAAGATTCTTTGATAGTGTACACTAAATAAATATTTAGCATTCTTTTCGAGGGTGAATTAGGTTTCCTTTCTGTAGATTTAGCAACTTTGAAGTTTTAAAACATGAATTTTGGCGACATAATTCATTGATTGTTACCGTTACAAGTATGAATTCTATGAACTGTTTTTGAGTGTACTGAGAAGAAACATTAGGCAATAATTTTCTTACATTTTAACATTGGTGCTAAAGTTGGCATGTGCGGGAGATTGTTGTCAGTTTCTTGCATCAGCCGTATACAAGTGGATCAAAATTTTCAAGGACTTTGGTCATGGAACAAAAATTGCTGTATCAGAGAAACTTTCCTTTGTATTTTTGAATGGTGAGGAATGATGGTTCTGCTTCAGTATTAGCCTGTTAATTCTAGTGTCCAAAGAGCTCTGATGATGGGGGTAATGTCTTTACCTGTTAGAAGTCCAATAGGAGAGCTCTAGTGAGTGTGTAGGGGTGGTTTGGTCTTTTTCTTTTGGTTGGGGAGGTTTTATACAATTTAATACTTAACTTGTTGAATACATCTAGGGAATTGTTATTTGGACAAATGAATATTGATTTTTTCGCATGGTTTCTTTCACACTAGTGTGGGATTCATTTACTATTTATGTGATGGATCTTGTAGAATTATAATTTTTGTTTGTGGAAATGTCAATTCTTAGACTTTGAAATTTAATTTGAGATATGTTAAAGTACAACTTATTAATAATTACGAAACAATAAATCTTATAATTAGTAATATTTTTAAAATATTCATAATTTTATGGACTTGTATGAAAATGAAAATACGTTAGTTTTGAGTTTGATGTTTTTGGTTGGGCTATTTATTTCTTTTTAAGAACTGTAATAAGCTTTTCACTCAACCTTCTAATTCGATATGAATAACATTGGGATGAGATGAAAGCTTTGGACTAAGCTTATTCTTCATGTATAACTTTGAAATGTGATAATTTGAACCTTATTTTAAAACAAGAAAATATTAATTAGTAGCGAGTGTATTGTGTGTCCGTGCCTGTATATATATATTTATATGTCGATTTTAAGTTGCAAATGCATGCTTATGCTATGGATCATATATATATATATATATGCATAAATAATACAAGAATGATAATTGATTAAAATATTAAGGCAAGTATCATATTCTCGACAAATTTGAGTGTCTTTCAGTGTCAAGTTGTTAAAAAATTTGCTTGGCAGGCCGCCTAACTCAATATTACAAGAGATGATCATTAATGATATCAACTCATCCTGTACAAATTGGTGCCTTGATTGAAGCCTAATCCTTTAAAATTGTACCACTAGTAGTAGTAGTTCACTTGTTCATTTCAACAATAGATGGTTGTGTTGTTATCATGGAGCAGATGTTTCAAGTTTTAAACTAGCTATAACCTCTCTCTCTCTCTCTCTATCTCTCTCTCTCTCTCTTACTTCTTATATTCCTCTCCTTTTATTAACACAACTCACTTGTTCCATTTGATTATTTATTTATTTGCTTTTACTCAACAAACTTCAGTTTTTTAAAATAAAATGTATATATATGTGTGTTTATGACAAACTTTAATACGTAAAAACAAAATCAATTAGCTAATGGACTGTCATGTAATTATTTAAAAATCTCGACACGTTTTCATGTTTCCAGTCATATTAATGATAAGCTTCTTCAATAACTAACCAACTGAAAGTGATCCAACTTAACTACATTACTATTTGACTAACTACACCTAACAAATCAGTTCAAGTTCTTGGCTATTTGGCATTGGCCAAATCCCCATTTCATGTCAAATTCATTTAAAACATTTGGAGTATTAACCTAAACAAAATCAAATATGATTACGAGAGAATTTTGATAGCCATGCAGCCATCAAATTCAGTTATTAGAGAGATCTAGACTAGTGCTGCTACAAATTTGTTATAATTAGTGAATTGAGTGCATGTAGCCAGTACAGGAAGCTGATCTGCACCCTTGTTGCATATAACTGAGAAACAGAATATTTATTTGTTGAGCAATTGAAAGAGCTAGCTTAGTAGTGGTTGCACCAAATCCTCTGAATGGTTGGCCTAAAAAATACCTATTGACTCATAACCAAATCAGGTAAAAAGCTCAAATTTTCATATCTTTATCCCCAATATATTGCATATTTTTAATATATCTCTAAACTTAACTTTTGATTCCCTCCAAATTGTTGTATAAATAGCAACCCATATCATGCAGTTTAAATCCACACATTGCAACTTCAAAACTTGTTCGTTATTCAGCAGAAAGCTGAAAATAATAAGAAGAATAAGAATGGAGAGTTTGTGCAATCATATCCTCCTCAGCCTTCTTGTTGCACTTTCTTTTGCAGCAGCTTTTGCAAATGCAGAAACACATTACCATCAATTTGTTGTACGTCTTTTTTCCCCCTCTTCTTGTTCTTCATTTTCCCTTTAATTTTTGTAGTATTAAAGAGTAAATAACTTAACTTCTATATGTGTCAGGTTCAAGCAAAAACAGTGCAAAGGGTGTGTAAAACCCGTAACATAATAACTGTCAACGGACAATTCCCAGGGCCAACTCTAGAAGTACGAAATGGAGAAACTGTTGTTATCAAAGTCCTAAACAAAGCGCGCTACAATATCACACTCCATTGGTATTTATGACTTCATCATTTATCTTGGTCTATTTTGGCTTCAAGGGTCCTTGTTAATTTAGCTTAATATGATTTGGTTTTGATAATTTTTCAGGCATGGAATTCGTCAGTTGCGGACACCATGGGCAGATGGACCTGAGTATGTGACACAATGCCCAATCCAACCAGGAGCAACTTACACATACAGGTACACAATTGAAGATCAGGAAGGAACATTGTGGTGGCATGCTCATAGCAGATGGCTAAGAGCTACTGTTTATGGAGCACTAATTATCCGTCCTAAATTGGGTTCTTCTTACCCTTTCCCAAAGCCTAAGATTGAATTCCCTGTTATTCTTGGTAATTTCCAACAACCCTTGTCTTAATTCCGAGTTCTAATGTTCATGCTAGATAATTTTGACAAACTAACGTGTTGCTGGTTAATTAGGCGAATGGTGGAACAGCAATATTCTTGATACCATGAGACAGGCAGTTTTTACTGGTGGAGCTCCAAATGTTTCAAATGCATACACGATTAATGGCCAACCTGGTGATCTATACCGATGCTCACGCCGAGGTTTGCTAGAACTAAACACCAAACCTTATAAACTCTAACCTAAATGTGGAGAGTTTTTTTCTTAAGTGATGATTACTGAGACTTATTGCAATGCAGATACTACAAGACTTTCAGTTAGTTCTGGGGATACAGTTCTCCTCAGAGTCATCAACGCTGCACTCAATCAGCAACTCTTTTTCACAGTTGCCAACCATAAACTAACTGTTGTTGCAGCTGATGCTGTTTACAGCAAACCTTTTGCAACCAGTGTTATTATGGTTGGACCTGGACAGACTACCGATGTTCTGCTCACTGCTGATCAGACCCCAAGGCGCTATTACATGGCTGCACGTGCCTATGCATCTCCGAGAAATGTCCCATTTGACAATACAACCACCACTGCTGTTCTTGAGTATTATAAGTCTGCTTCTTGCATCAGAACGCATGCCTGTTCAAGACCAATATTACCTCGTCTACCAGCCTATAATGACACTGCTACTGTAACTGCATTTTCAACCCAACTGAAGAGCCCTTCCAAAGCTGAAGTCCCCACTAAGATAGATGAAAGCCTATTTTTCACAGTGGGATTAGGGTTTGTAAACTGCAACCCCGGGCCAAGATGTCAAGGGCCTAATAATACTCGATTTGCTGCTAGTATGAACAATGTGTCTTTTGTACTCCCGAGAAGGACCTCCCTACTGCAAGCCTATTATCAAAAAATACCTGGCATTTACACCACAGACTTCCCACCAGTTCCACCAGTGAAATTCGATTACACGGGCAATGTGAGCCGTGCTCTATGGCAGCCTGTTTTTGCGACAAAACTCTACAAGCTGAAGTTTGGCTCATCAATACAAATTGTGCTACAAGATACAGCTATATTCTCAACAGAGGACCATCCTATTCATCTACATGGGTACCATTTCTACGTTGTTGGACAGGGTTTTGGTAACTTTAACCCAAACAGAGACACTGCCAAATTTAACCTCATTGATCCACCACAAAGGAATACAATAGATGTACCTGTTGGGGGATGGGCAGTCATTCGATTCGTGGCTGATAATCCAGGTAAAATGCTGATCATCTACTGCATAAAAAAATGTAATTTCCACTATTTCACTAATCAAAGATTCATTAACAATATATTAACAGACTTACCTGGTTTGACAGGAGTGTGGCTGTTCCACTGTCACATTGATACACATCTCACTTGGGGTTTGGCCATGGCTTTTGAGGTTGAGAATGGAGTCGGAAAGTCCCAGTCCATAGAGCCGCCTCCAACAGATCTTCCTCGATGTTAAGATTATCGATAAAGCATATCAGAGTTAATTTCTGGTCTAAGAACAAGAAAGATTTTTTTTTTTTTCTTGTCCTCAATTCTAGATTTTTCTTCATTGTTTGCCTGCATATCGTGTCCTGAATTTCTCAGTTTTATTTAATTCTCTAGTATCAAGTACAGATTTGTGACTCTTATGTAATTGAAGTAGAGGGAATCTGGAATTCTTATTGTACTTCTGAATTGTAGTTGTTGCATTCCAGTATTATGTTCTTTAGTAACCAACCCAAGGAATAAAAGTATGCTCAGTTTTCTTTAACTTCTTTTACTTGTTCTTGTTCATTCTAGGCTCCACAGTATGTGCATATAATAAGAAACAAAGGGAAATCTGCCTATCGATTGACATTTACACAAGTCAACGAGTTTACTAATGTAAATGAGCATATTATTTCTTCATCTCAAGCTTTCCATGGGCATGCAAATAGCTAGTCCTTGTCATTACCTACTCCATCAAAGCACCAGTCAGATGTAATAACTTTAGTATTTTAATCCTTACCTACCCTTATGAATCAAGTTCATGAGGGAAACCGGTTCAGGGAACGAAAGAATCTGCCTGAATCCAACAAAACAACGTCAAAGAAAACAACTTGTTGACCATTAGGTCATGCCTCTCTGTGAATGATCTAGATCATACCCACGCAATAACCTTGTGAATCATTGCATCTATTTGATCAAAACATCTCACTATATATCCATAATTAATGAATCTTGTTTTTGGGAACCTTAGAAAATTTCCAGCTGCCTCAACTTGTTGAGTGAAACTATAGGTGGGAAACTATGCCCAGAAATTCATTCATTCCAAATTGTGCCACGAAATGAACCTTAAAAATGTTTAATGACTATATCTGATGACTTATTCTACAAAGTGATTAGAAGAGAATCAAGAATTCCAGATACTTTACATTTTTTGTGGATTTGGTGGCGATTAGGATTTGAAGATTTTCTATCTTATCGTCTTTCTACATTTATTCGTACGTACATATAGGATTCATTTTCAGCTTACCCCCGACTACTTTGAGACAAAAGATGTTTTTGAGTTTCTTTTTATGGTTATTTAGCTTTTCTAGTTGCTTAGTTTCATTCTGATTCTCATTCTCATTGTGGTGGACTTCTTATCCTCCTTAATTATGCAATATATATTATTTTACCTCTTGCATTGTTTTATCCAAAGTAAAAGGAGCCTTTTCAGCTAGTTCTAGTGAAAGCTCTACCTGAACTACTTCACTTCATATACACTTGAAAGTCTTCTTGCTTATTGATATCACAAAAAGACAGAATTATGGAAGGAGGTTCGTATTCAAGAGGTAGTTATCACAAAAAACTCAAGAGTCTCAAGTCCTACAGGTTCTTTTCAAACTTAATTAATATGGGAAAGCCAAATAATTCAAGCAAAGGATACACATAATCTCTTAGTCCACCAAACCTTAAGCAGGATTCAACCATAAGGTAAAAATTTATGAAGCACACAAGTCTATTATGCACCTTACTTTCAATGCATCATGAGCTTAACATACATCATAATACTATATATTAAAATGCTAATCAATTTCTAGTTAGCAGGTTCAGATGTTCCCATTGTTTTGTACGTACATGTATTGATTGTTTGGCCAACAAACTTTCCCATACTCGTATAAAATTTTATACACGAGTATTAATTTTTATACCCATACCCAAAACATAGTACTAGTAAACTAGACCTAAAGTATGCATGGCATACACAGGTTTTTTTATAACTAATTCAACAGTTGAATACCTTTTAATCCCCCCGCGTAAGGCTTACGCATTCATTTCTTGTCAAACTGATTCATCACCTAATGAATTACTCTGCTAGGTGATTGCTTTTATAATAACGGGCCAGTAAAAACTTGGTGAAACCTTAATCCTGGTTTGGGTTTTTGAAGAAGTTCTTACCTAAATTTCAAGAAATTTTGCACATACAAGTCTTTATGAAAAGATTCGAGAGAACAATCCCGAGTAACAAAAAAAATATTAAATAAAAAAAAAAAAGCCCACAAGAACAATGAGCATATTATGACACAAAAAAAGCTTTTTAGTCATGAAAATCAATTATTGGTTATGTTAAAAGTATAGGAAATTGATCTGCAACCAAATTCAGATATAATTGAAAAGACAATATTGTTTATTTATCACTTGACGGGTCAAGTGGGTGCACCAGTCCTTCTTATGGTTGAACTTTGGTTTCCTAAAATCATATTATAATTACTCCTTACCTAATCTGGCAAAAAGGCCTAAAAAGTCCTCTCTCACTCTCTACTTCCCTGAATTTTATGATAACACGTGAGATTCCTATTCCCTCTTCAGTACATGCAGTATAAATACCTATCCCATAATGCAATCTAAAACACACACCTCACCTCCACCATCTTACTTCTTCACTCAATAAGGCTGAAAAGAAGAGGCAGGCATGGAGACTAGCAACAAACATGTTTTCTTATGCTTCAATTGTCTCTTACTCTGCATTGTCTTGTCACTTACTTTAGTCGTTTCGTTTCCAATTGCAGAAACTCACTATCATGAGTTTGTTGTATGTCTTCTTCTTCTTCTTTAGCTCTCTAGGTTTTACTTGTTTTTTTCCCCTAAGCTGATTAACACTACTCTACTGTGGCAGGTTCAACAAACAGCGGTGACGAGGTTGTGCAGAACCCGAAACATAATTACTGTCAACGGGCAATTCCCAGGGCCAACTCTGGAAGTGCGAAATGGGGACACTGTAGTAATCAAAGCTACTAATAAAGCTCGTTACAATGTCACCCTTCATTGGTACTTATACGCAATTCATATCAAATGTGCTTATGTCAGGCGCCTGTCCTTGTAATATTTATATCAAATCATGCATGCTGCAAGATTTGATGCAAATGCCCATAAAAATTATTTTTAAAAAAAAGAGTAAAATTAAAAAAAAAACTTAGCTTCTATTAAGCAGATTCATATATAGCTTGATCTGCTGATAAGAAACTTGCCAACATATTTTGTTCAACTTATTGCTATAAGGCTTAATGGGTTTTCACTTGATTTTTTATTTTATTTTTAACTGCTAATCCTTCAGGCATGGGATTCGTCAGTTGCGAACCGCATGGGCAGATGGACCTGAATATGTTACTCAGTGTCCTATCCAACCAGGAGGGACTTACACATACCGATTCACAATACAAGATCAGGAGGGTACATTGTGGTGGCATGCTCATAGCAGATGGATTAGAGCCACCGTCTATGGAGCATTGATCATTAAACCAAAGTTGGGATCTACTTACCCATTCCCCATGCCGAAGCTAGAATTCCCTATTATTCTTGGTAACCAATTTAAAACATTCTCACAATAGAATTGCCTCTCTTTTTCTTTTTCTTTTTGTAAAAAGCAGAACTTACTAATTTTACCAACTAACATATCAATGGTGATGATGATGAATAGGCGAATGGTGGAACAGAAATATTCAGAGTGTCATGAGACGGGCAGTTTTTAGTGGTGCAGCTCCAAATGTTTCCAATGCATACACCATTAATGGTCAACCTGGTGATCTATATAGATGCTCAAGTCAAGGTTTGCTTGAGCTTAAGACTGATTTCCTTAAATCTGAATAATTAAATAAATAAGAAAAGAAAAAAGAAGAGAATTAATGTGGATAAGTGATCAGGCTTTAAATTATAATGCAGATACTACAAAATTACCTGTCAGCAGTGGAGATACAGTTCTCCTCAGGATCATCAACGCTGCGCTCAACCAGCAACTCTTCTTCACCGTTGCCAACCACAAACTAACTGTTGTTGCAACTGATGCTATTTACACCAAGCCATTCGCTAGCAGAGTTATCATGATAGGACCTGGACAGACAGCTGATGTTCTGCTCACCGCTGATCAGACACCAGGAAGATACTATTTAGCTGCTCGTGCCTATGAATCTGCCATGAACGCCGCGTTTGACAATACAACCACAACTGCAATCCTCGAATACAAATCTACTTCTTGTAATGCCAAAAACGGGGCTTGCCCGAATCCTACCTTTCCACCACTTCCAGCCTACAATGACACTAACACTGTAACAAGATTTTTAGCCCAACTAAGGAGTCCTTCTAAAGCTGAAGTCCCCACCAAGATCGACGAGAACCTATTTTTCACAATGGGATTAGGATTTTTCAACTGCAGCCCCGGGCCAAGATGTCAAGGGCCAAATAATACTCGCTTTGCAGCCAGTATGAACAATGTTTCTTTTGTTCTCCCAAATACGACCTCCCTGCTACAAGCCTTTTACCAAAAAATACCTGGCATCTACACGACAGACTTCCCACCTGTTCCTCCAGTGCAATTTGATTATACAGGCAATGTCAGCCGCGGATTGTGGCAGCCTGTTCTTGGGACTAAACTCTACAAGCTTAAATTTGGTTCCACAGTTCAAATTGTGTTACAAGACACAGCTATCGTTACGACTGAGAACCATCCAATTCATCTTCATGGTTATCATTTCTATATTGTTGGGCAGGGTTTTGGAAACTTTAATCCAGCAAGAGATCCTGCCAGATTTAACCTCATTGATCCACCAGCGAGGAATACTATCAATGTTCCTGTTGGAGGATGGGCAGTCATCCGGTTCGTGGCTGATAATCCAGGTAAAATATTTCCGTAGCACATTTAACAACACACATGCAAATGCAGGCAGGCTCCAATATATTTCACTGATTAATCCGATATTACTAACTAAACCTGTTTAATGACAGGTGTTTGGCTGTTCCACTGTCACATAGATTCGCATCTCACATGGGGTTTGGCTATGAGCTTTGAGGTTGAGAATGGGGTTGGAGAAGCTGAGTCCCTAGAGCCCCCTCCACCTGATCTCCCTCGTTGTTAAGATCATCACTCCTTGGTGCAATTTAATCGTTTTCTTGTGTATGACAAAATGATGGAGTTTCCTCTTAGTGCTCAATTTGGTTTTTGTTTTTAGCAGGTGTATTTGTTAATTTGCATGTATTTGGTTTACTGGTTTTGTTTGTCTTCCAGTATTGTGTCTAGATGTTTGCTTTGCTTAACAAAGCACAGAACCTGGCATCCTTTTTCATTTTTTAGTTTCCAATTTATGTATTAGAGTTTAATTTCAGTTATAAAATGCATATATCGTTGCATTCCAGTATCAGAGTATCCAGATGAGAAAACAAAAGCCAATCACACCATTCTTTCCTTCCCATTTTTGGCCACTGATCAAAAAAATAATAGGTTGCAGGAATCAGACTAGTTCTATAGAGAATATACTTGTCAAATGAAGCATTCCTATTTTAAATCAAAACCATCCATAATTTATTAAAAGCCCAACTTATGAAAGAAAGATCATCTTTGTAAAAAAGTAAGAAGCCACTCAAATCAACACTAAAGTTAGTATTGGGGTCAAAGCCGTATTACTGTATCATGAAATCCAGAATATCAGTTTCATCTACAAAACACTTTAAACTACTTGTACCTTTGACACCGCCAATTAACCATCGTATCGGGGTGAAAATATAGTAAACACATCCATTACTTATTTGTACAAAATGAAAATCCTCGTGCTAAAAAACCAACAGAAGAATTTGTTGGCTCTTGGTCTCTTAAAACCTGCTGTTGCACCACTAATACAGAAGCTGTAGTGCCTAAATCCATGGAAGAAACATACTCCCCAATCACCCCAAGTTCATGGTTTTCACTCCAATTCGCTAATCCCTGTAGTAACACAGGGTTTATCCCAAGTTTCCTCCCAACAATCCAAAGATCATAATGAACATCGTTCATAGACTGAATTGCTGCCACAGTTTCTTCCCCATTTTTCACCACAGCCTCCCTATATATCACCCTACTATTCCCTTCATTTTTCACCCAAAACCACGTCACTAGCCCGTCATCCAGCTTCTTCTCCATCACATCGTCCCCCTCTCCGTTGTGAGAAAGAAACCTTATGACAGTAAGAGATACATCTGGATGGCCAGCCATCCGGTCAGCATAGGCAAGGGCCTCCCGTGCATCTGGTCCACCCAAGAAAAGCACCGCGAAGTGGTGCTGCATTATACTTGTTGAACGCTGATAAATCTCCAAAGGATCTTTATCCACGAGAAGTGCAACCGAGCAAGGTGCATGAGACAATATATTCGAGTTTAGGGAGTGGACTTTTCTATGCCTCCCTCCCTCGATTCCATTTTGCGTATCCAAAGAATCTTTGTGAAATGGTAAGATAATGAGAGAAACTTTCTTTATTAGAGCAAGCTCGCAAATGTCTTGGAACATGCTTTTCTTGGGAGACACGGATGTAAATGGATGGATTTTGATGAACTCGCCTCTTGATTCTTGGGAGAATTTCAAGGCATTGTGGATGGGATTGCAGCTATTGTAATTAAAACCTTGCTCTTGACTCTCATGATCTATGAGCAGAGGGGTAGCACGGCCAAGCAGCTCGATGAGACGTAGAGCATAGACTGAGAAAGGGCTGCTTAGGGTCGGATTGGAGACCTCGAGTAGATTGACAAGTCCAGGTACACTTTGTTCATCTTCTATGGGAACTAAAATACGTAATTCTGTGTTTGGAGGATTGTGCTGGATATTTCTTCTCTTATTAATCATGTATGGCCGCGTCGGATCATAGACAATGTTGATCAATGGTACAGCTATAGCAGTCACCATGGTTGTTAATAGCACCATCATTGTAAAATATGGCTGCGTTATCATCTGTATTATATAAACATTCATAAGACCTGAAGTTAGTATTATTTATAACACTACGAGTTACTTTCTTCAATGAAATAGAGTAGAATATCCTAATATAGAATAATATTGTAAATTCACACCAATTCTATCTTTGTGTTACTTCCCAGAAGAATGATGTGGCAATAAAAATTTAGAAATTAAAACAAAACTAATTAGACCAGAGTGACATCATTCTGTCTTTAAATTCATTCTGTATATATATTCTGTATTTGTACATAACTAATTTAACAACTTTTGGGATTACAAATTGGGTGAAGTGAAAAATTGTCAAGCCACCTGTCCAGGTTACAGGAAAATGTTGTACCCGTATGGCACAGAGTTGCATTGTTGAGTAACAAAGGCCATCGTATGCAACTCTGCGCTATTCCAATGAAGCATTTTCCTATAGCCTTGACAGATGGCTTGACAAATTTTAAATTCAAATTCTTATTTTTGTAGTATTTCAAATTCAGAAAGAATGACATGAATAGAGTTAGTACCTTCAAATCCGTCCAGTGGATGAACAAAATGAGCTCTACTTGACCTCTCAAGCTCATTATGAGACTAAGAGCAAAACTATCTCTAACTGGCATGTTAAAGAAACGAGAAACAGCTAGAGTGGCCAGAAGTTTTGTTATGTAGGCACCAAAAGCCATGAAAAAAAATGGCTTCAAGGTTGACCAATGACCACTCATGGAGAAAACATCGGTGTACAATCCTATGTATACGTACGAAAATGGCATTAGAATCTCCATTATAAATGTCTCGCTTTTCTCCACAAGTGTTGCACCTAAAGGAGGACCATCCGGCACAGCCAGCCCTAGCCACAATGGTCCATTATCTATGGCTAAGCCACAAAAATCACTCACAAACCCCAACACCATTACTCCCAATAATATTCCTATGATGTAAATCTGGTCCACTGGTTTCCCTTCAGGAGTGGAACGGACAATCCAAACCATGGCATGGCGGATACCACCGATAATTGAAGCCATGACAACAACCAAGGATATCATATACCATAAAGAAGCCATAGGTCTTGCTTCCCCTTGTTTGGCTGCCTCAAATGCTATAACGCCATTAATCCCAATCACGTCACTGATTATAGCCGTTGATAAGGCCATTCGTCCAATATCCGAACTGAGGAGGTTAAACTCTTTTATGATTGTGTAGATAACAGGGAATGCGGTTATTGCGAAAGCCGAAGAAACTCCCCAGATAGAAGCACCTTTCGCAAGTTCCTCGGGTAGAGATTTTCGAAGAATAAGTGCAATGGATCCAGTTGTCACAATAGGAAAAACCACCCCAAATAACGCTATGCACCATTGTTTTTTCCCTGCTCGTTGTAAGGTGCTAAGATCCATTTTCACTCCACTCAAGAACAGAAAATACATGAAGCCCAATACTCCAAAAGTTTTCATTATATAGTTGGCATTGTCTGGTAAAACGTATGTAGAAAACGTGCTGTTACGCCCTAAGCAAGACGGTCCAATTATTATACCACCCTTGAAAACAATAAATCATCAAATCAATACAAAGTAAAAATTAATGGATCACAAAATATTGGAAATAGTTACAATTAACTTTTTCTAATTATTATTGGGAGAACCAAGTACTCTCTTTCAGATTCAGTAAAGGGAACCAAGTACTCCCTTTCAAATTCAGCAAACAACTTGCAGATTTTGTTTTTTGTTTTGAAAATACAGGAGCAAAACAATCGTATCAAACCCAACATATTCTCCCAGTGAATCATTTCTTCGTCCAGTGGAATTCACTGGTATTGGAAGAAGTCCTATCAAATAGAGATCTTTCTTTCAACCATATATGCACCTTGATCGTGAAATATCAGTTGCTTGGAAGTATGATACTCCAAATTTGGGAATCAAAACATACTATATATCATAAATGATGAAGATGTTATTGATTCAACACAACAACAATGCCAGGATCCATGTCACACCAAATGTCATAACCCACATGTGGTTTCTATAGTAATTAAGACTGGCATGCAAACTAAAGAAATTAAAGCATCGATATTAAGTGGACTCAAATACACAGGGTCGGCATCCAGGGGCGAAGCCACGTGAGAGTCTGTTGGGTCAAACCATTGGAATTAGCCACATGGGAGTGTGTGGGGGTCAAACCATTCGAATTTTTTTATATATAATATAGGATAAATTTAGAAGAAATTTAAGTATAATGAATAAATTGACCCAACTTAAATTTTATAATTTTTTTAATAAACGGGGTCAAGTTGAATTTTTTATAACTTTCTTAATTCCATATTATTTCTACTCCTTGATGTATGCATTTTTCTCTAATATTTTTAAGATAAATAATAATCTAATTTATATTATTTTTATAACATAAGAAATTTATATATTTATTAACAAATTTGTGATTATAAAGACGTATTAGGGGTCAATAAGGGGTGTGTGTGTATATATATATATAAATTATGTTATTACTTGTTATATTAATAATATTGTAACTAAATACATGTTTTATATATGCAATCGGCCAAAAATTACAAAATTATTTAAAAAAAAAAAATTGTTAAGTATTTGCTTTAACCACCGGCCAAATTATTTTTATAAGATCACAATATTTCAATTCACTAAATAAAAATCTTGACTTCACCACCGTCGGCATCACACAATAAAGGTGATTTTCATATACAGTGACAGTAACTCGTGTTGTTTATTCCGTGTATTCAGGAGAGCAGTTAATAGTTAGCATAGATGAAAGAGCCCGGAAAGTTAGATCATAACTAACATGTATAGATACATAATTTATATAGATAGGTTTATAGTTGTATAAATAGAGTAAGAGATTCATTGTAAAGGATACTTTTTCTGTAAGATAGTTCTAGTAATTCAGAGAAATGAAAATTAATTCAAACAATACTCTACGATTCATTGATTCATTACTCTACGATTTGAATCATGAAACTTTACAATAATAAATAATTTTGCACCGCTAGCCTATACATTGAAAATTTACATTGATAGACACATAATTCATATATTTTATTATCTCTAATTTTGTCCTTTTAATTATATTAGTTTATTAAATTAATATGTTTTATTTTATTTTGTAGGATTTAATATTTGTTGCAATGAAGTCAAAATCTTAGTGATCAAGCGATATTTAATACTCTTATTCAAAATCCAAAAAGAATTCTGCAAGGAGAAGGAAAGGTGGAACAATCTCGGTGCGCAAGTCAAATCCAATAAGAGAAAAGAAATTTTATCTAGAAGATCTCTTTGAGAAGTTGATTGCCACTTGGAAGTTGAAACCTACATGGAAAGGGAACAAAAATTTTAGGGTTCAAAGTTATTTCCCCTATAAATAGGTCTCTTATTTTAAAAAGGATTAGGTATTAAGTATTAGGTATTGTATTAGTTTAGGTTATGAGTAGGAGTAGATTAAATTACTTCTTGATTGTTCGTTGGATGATCCTTAATTAAAGAGAGTTTTCTTATTTATTTTTAATCTTCTTCTTTTCTTTATTTTAGTTAGTTTAATTATTTTCCATGTCTAGCTAATGAAGAAGATGAAATTAAATAATTATTCTTGATAATATTTTTCATCTCTTCTATTATTTATGCTTTTATGTTTAATTGATTTCGCCGTCATGTTTCGTTATTGAAATGCCTTTGTTTTATAATTCTTATGTGATTTTAAATTAATTAAGAGGTTTTGATAGATTATTGTTAAGATATAAGTTTTTCATAATTCATGTTTGCTCAAAAAAATTTTGATGAGTTATAGTTGATCCTTAAATTTTCATAATCCATGCTTGCCACGTTAATTGTAAAATTACTAAATTAAAGGGAAGGGAGATCAAAATTATATTTGAGTTATAAAAATAGAAGAGATTAAATTATATGTTATGTTTATTATTTAATGGATTCAGATTCCTAAATTGTTTCTTCATTATTAGTTTTCATATTCTAGTTAATCAATTCCCAATCTTTATTTCTAATTCGCTTAAAATAGATATTAAGGAAACATTAAAATTAATCTAATTTACATGTGAGTTTGATTTTATCTTTTAATTCTTCAATTCATTAATCGTCGTTGTTCTAAAAGGCGCTAAAGGAGGCGGACTACGAGAAGGCTAACGCCTAGGGGGCCTAGGCGGGATTTTTTTATTTTAAATCAATTTTAATATTTTATATTACATTTATCCAAACAAAATAATAATATAAAGCAAAACAATCTATAATAAAGATAATAAAGGCCTTTTCTTAAAGTTCAAACACATATCTATATTGCTAATGTCAAAGTTCAAACACAAACATGTAATTGTTCAAAGTTTAAACATATTTTTAACGTATTAATTTTATTTATAAACATGATTGCTATTAAATAATAAAATTTTAAATTTTAAGAATTTAATTCAATATTAAAATTTAAAAACTAAACCTAAATTTAAGAATTATAAAAGTGAATTTAACTAAATATTACAAATGTATCATCATTTATATAATTTAAAGTTGGTACAAGTTTAAAAAATTACAACTATAATAAAATTATCCATTTTGACTTGATGTTGTTCACTTCTTGTTGTGATTTGATATGCTACAACCTGTATTATGAATATGATAAATCATTAGAAAAATAAATATATCAAGATTTAGCTTGGGTAATTATTAAAATAAAAAAATCTTTCAGCCTAAAACCAGCCTAATTTTCTGGAGGAATTTTTTTACCGCCTTGGACCTAGGTGAGGCGCCTGGGAGTAGACACTGTACACTTGCAGTATATAATTTTAACACATCATACATTCAGAATGTTGTATACATGAAAATGAATTTCAAATAAAATAAATGAAAGAAAAGAAAAGAAAATGTTACTCTAATTTCTCATTTTCCTTCCCTTTTCACATGATTCAAATTCAAAAACTGGAAGAAGAAAAAAAAGGAAAATTAGGAACTTACAATGATCTCGGAAACAATTCTAGGCTGTTTGAAAGGTTTAAGGAGATAACGGACGAGTCTAGTGATGACAACAACCAGAGAAACCTCAAATAAGAGGAGCGTAAAAGAGAATTGGAAAGGGTTTTCTCCATAGAAAATGCCAGGGAAATGATTCTCGAAAGTATAGGGCTGACATACGATCTGATTTGGGTCAAATTGTGCCGGGAGCTTGGTACTGATTTCCATTGCCGGAGAAATTTGTAGTGAATTGTTGTGGTGTTCATTAATTTTGTTGAATCTGACAACACTAAACAAGCCATGTAAGAGCTTGGAGAGAGAAGGGAATAAAGAAAGGTTTGATGGACCTGCGCTAAAAGAGGGGTAATGTTAGTTTGGTGTTTCAAGTGGTTGACCCAGTTGGTTGCAAACCGTTATTTCCAATTTCTTCAACAATGTGAGTATTAATATTATTCGAGAAAAAAAATAATATATTTAGATGGAGTTTAGTAGTACCTATTTTTTCCATGAGAATTAATATTATTCAAATGTCAATTCCAACATTGTAATAGAAGACAGTGTTATTTGATTATATCTTTAATGTAGCTTAACGACTATGGCTAGTCCAAACTTTTTAGAGCTCTCAAGTTAAATAAATTTTAATTTTAGAAAAAAGAATAATAAATTTTAGTCTTCCGTTAGAGAAAAAAAAAATATCATGTATGATTGTACAGAACAAGATCCTCTCTATTTTAAGTGAATGGAGACTTTTCGTTTCATGATCAAGATTTAAAATGTGTTTTCTCTCTCGTGTCAGTATAATATCACATTTCAACACATTTTAAATATAGACCCCATGAAATTGATACTCTCCATATGATCCTCTCCATTTCAAGTGAATAGAGAGGATCCCAATACTTGTACTTGTAACTACTACTTTGTTAGAAAAAAAATTGAGCTTTTTTAATGGATTTTAACATATAGATTATTAAAAATTAGGGGATTTCTCAATTTTGTGACCTCAACATTGAATAAATGACTTAACATATGTGTCAGCTCTTTAACAACCCACCTCTTAATGTATCTTAATGTTTGAAATTATAATAAATTTTTTCTCTCAAAAATGTCTCTAAATCATTAAAATACAAATATAAATCTACACTACTTAGAAGCTCCCCTCTAGATTTTTTCGGTCCAAGTTCACTCCTTTAGATTATCTATTTCAACTATACACGTGTCCCACTCAAAATCTAACGGTTCAAAAATCTTATTCTTCTTCTTCCAATCTAATTTTCTCTTAAGAATTGTTAAATTCACATCACTTTTTGTTATTTTCACAACAAAAATATCGCTGTAGATATACACCGACGGTAAAAACCGTCGCTATAAAATCTATAGCGACACTTTTATTTTGAAAATAACATTTTCTATTGTGGATTTAACAATTTCCTTTTCTCTTTCTTCCATCCATCAAATTCTAATTTTCTATATTTGCTTCTACTCCTCCTATCTTGAACATACAAAAACCAGCATTCCCTTCCTCCTCGCGATTAAAAGAAAAGTAAGCTTTTGCTTTTTGTTTTCGGTTTTCAAAAATTCTTAATCCAGGCACCATCACCAAATTTTATGGCAAACTTAAAAAACGAAAATTGGTTGCAAGTCATCCAACTATTATATAGATTTGCTATGAATTCTTATATCATTGAAAATAAAAATGAACGGTCAAAATTCTAAAATTTAATGTTTATTAATTATAGAGTTTAGTGTTTATTAATTAAGATTTAGAATTTATTAATTAAAGTTTAAGCTTTATTAGCTAGGATTTATAGTTTATTAACTATGAATTAATAAGGTTAACCTTAAACACAATTAAAAAATAGTTAATAAATCTTAAACTTAGTTAATAAACATTAAACCCTATAATAAAATTTATAAAACTTAATTAGGGTCCGTTATTATTAGTAGAGGATGAAATGTGTTTTTTTACAGACAAAGGATTTTTTTTTTCCAATGATATAGATAATGTATGCATTATAAGAATCCATAACTAGCAATCATTCCCCATATATATATATATATATATATATATATTTGTTAGAGATTTATTTTGAAGATTTGTTAAGAATTTAATGAATAGTTTGTGTATATGTTATTAGAGATTAAACGGAGGAAGGAAGAAGCGAGCATCAGATAGAAAAGGAAGTTTTGAGCGGTTAGATTTTGAAGGACTAGTGCAATTTGGGATGAAAACTCTAGACTAGTTTTTGAGAATTGATATTTTTATAAGTTAATTTGATATTTTTATAAGTGAATTTTATTTTTAATTAAATTAATTCTTTGTAAAGTAAACTAACTATAAGATTTACCACTTATGTCCAAATTACTCACATCTAGTAATTTAATTTTATTTGATTATGAGCATTACGCAATTGAAGACAACTTTTATTTATTTAATTTTATGATAGTAATAATATTAGAAAATTGTTAGAAAATAAATGAGAAAAATTATTTGCACATAAAAATTAGGATCTAAGGTTTTCTCTCACAGGAAAAAAATTATTTTCATAATTTTTTTATCATATCATATTACTAAAAAGTCTATAGACTTTTAGTTATAATCCTAAAATCTTATACACCAACAAAACTTCATCTAGATTTTGATTAACTTGTTTCTTTTTAAATTTCATTTATCATGTCTAACAAAATAATATATATATATATATATATATATATATAGAGAGAGAGAGAGAGAGAGAGGATCTCCTAAACGGACAGTCTATTCATTCCTGAACCAACCTTTATATACATACATACACACACACACACACACATATATATATATATATATATATATATATATATATATATATTAAAATCTTGTCAAATAATTACTCTCTCCTTCCTTCTTTCTTTCTCTCTTGTGATACTTAGAATTTCACGAGTCGATTAAGCAATGGAAGAAAAAAGAAACAATGAAAGTATTAATACATGAATAACATCACTCTCACTTAAATTTATGTGTAAATTTTCGGACTAGTTTTATTATTATTTTTTGAATTCAAAATTTTGTAGTAAACAATCTACATTCGTTGCTTATCGTACGTCATCAGATGCATGAACTTCTCGATTCTCTCTTGTGTGTGTATATATATATACATCGTTATGTCTACACTTCTTTTTTGTTTATACATGTTTGTACACAGTACATGTGAATTTAATAAGAAAGAGAATATGAATAAATTTTTTAACAATATTAAAATTCAACTTTTACTAAATAAGGACAAATTGGGTATAAAAAATAAATTATATAGTTAGTCTACTACACAAAAAGTTGATTTAGTTAAACATAGAACCCACTTGTGGACATATTATATTAGCTTGTTAAAATATCAATTGTAAGACCCCAACTTTTATGAATAAAGATGAATTTTCTATAATTATCATTTTTTGAATATTATGGAATGAATTTGATATAATGTTATAGTTGTGGGTAATATTTATAAATTTTGCAAAGTATGCAAGTTGTTATATTATATTCGATTGGTCGGAGAATATTCTTTGTGTCGGAGAATATTCTTTGTTTTGAGGAATATTCGTACGACGGCACAATCATTGGTGGATCCCACAATAGAATTATTGTCGGATTGAGAAAACGACAAAAATATTTTTATGAAAATAACGGTGGAAGTTTTACCATTAACTGTTGAAACACTCGGTGTTAAAAATACGATGTCTGGCGTGGTTGCATAAGAAGCACTACCGGTATTGATTATTGATGCTTACGTGAGAAGTCACCTCATTTTGTTCAATTATTATTACTGAGAATTGTAAGACAAGAATTTTATAAATAAAGATGAATGGATAACGCCTTGCTACCATTAACTGTTGAAACACTTGGCCGATGGTGCATAGATAATTCATGGTAAGGTGGATACTATTAAGTTGAGTCTCAAAGATTATTGGTTTTCTGATTTGTATATCTTTGGCACCGTAGTGCAAAAGATGAATTGTTAATGAATATCTTTGGTAGGATTCAGAAGATGAATTTAATATTTTAACGATAAAGGTATTCAAGGTATCCTCACCTCTTTATCATATCAGTACGTACCTCTAATTTCGAGGGCTTAAATTTCATAAGAAGGGAGGTTGTAAGACCCCAACTTTTATAAATAAAGATGAATTTATTTTTATAAATATTATTTTTGAATATTATGGAATAAATTTGATATAATGTTATAGTTGTGGGTAATATTTATAAATTTTGCAAAGTAAGCAAGTTGTTATAAAATATTCGTTTGGTTGGAGAATATTCTTTTTGTCGGGGAATATTAAATGACGATGACTCAATCATTAGTGGACCCCATTAACGGAAGTATTGTCGTAGTTAGAAAATCCACAAAATTATTTTTCTATAAAAATAACTTGGGCAGAGGTGTTACCGTAAACCTGTTGAACTACCCTAGTAGTAAAAGTAGTTGTATAAGAAGACACGATATTGATTATTGATGCTTACGTGAGAAGTCACTCATTTATGCTTTCAATTATCGCTACTGAGAATTGCTACATCATATCTCTTATATTATTGATTCAATTATTGTCACGATATCATCAGTATAATATGTTATAGTATTAAATTATTAATTGAGACGACAAGTTATAAATGATTAATAATTGTTGAAAGATTAAATATATGTTGATTAAAAATAAAATGATTTGTGGTAATATTTATTCAATCCTCGATGTATATAAAGAGTCATTATGAGGACGTTTGTGGTAAGTTTGATTATTTTATGGGGGGCCCATATGTCATCATCTAAGAGTCCCTTCGTCAATAGTAATTACCTTTGTGAATAGTAATTACCTTTGTGAATAGTAATTACCTTCGTCAATAGTATTTACCTTCGTCAATAGTAATTACCTCTGTGAATAGTAATTACCTTTGTGAATAGTAATTACCTTCGTCAATTGTATTTACCTTCGTCAATAGTAATTACCTTCTTCAATAGTAATTACCTTCGTCAATAGTAATTACCTTCGTCAATAGTAATTACCCCTTCGCAAATAGTAGTTGTCCCTTCAATATTACCAAGAGTTAAGCTCTCTTCTTCTGTTCCAAGAGGTTAATTACCCCTTCATGAAATAGTAGTTGTCTCTTCAATATTACCAAGAGTCATTTTGACCATTCGTTAAGACTCAAGAGCCACCCTCGCTTTTTTCTATAAATAGAAAGCTCATTCCTTCATTATTTCTTAGGAATTCTTTGAAACTACAGAGAGAAACTATAGAAATAAAGAAGAAAAGTATTTTTTACTTCACTTTTCCAATATTCACTCTTCTAACAGGTAGGAATATTATTTGTTGTACTCGTAAGGGGTGTTATTTTTTTTTATTCATGAAGAGAACTTACATTATTCCATTCTTTATTATTCTGTTGGAATAACTTTTGTAAAAGTGGCATACCCTATATATGATTTTGTATATGCGAATACCCTATACTTGGTGAAATCCTTATATTATTCCATTCTTATTTATACGTTGGAATAACTCAGATATGCTGGAATCCCCTATACTTGGTGACATTCTTCTATTATTTTATTATTCCATTGGAACATCCTGTTTGTTCTTTACGCCGGACAATTTGGACGTTAATAATTCATGGATTAAATAATTCTTGAACTTGTTTTATTGAATTACTATGTCATTGTCATCATCCTCATGTTATATTATGTTATCTTTGGCTTACGTGCATAGATGAACTTAGTATGATTATGACCGGGGATCATTCGGTATAATCATGGCTTGATATAAATGATGTGACAAAAGTCCTCGATGGCTCGTGTAATGCAAATGATGGATAGCTTTTTTGGTATGATTATGACCTGGGGTGATTCGGTATAGTCATGACCATTGATAATTTGATGAAAATCTTTGACCGTGGTAATACGTGGATGATTAGATATTGTGGTTTATTCATTAAACCGAGTCTTAGTGATAAAAATTGATGAAAACTTTTAAAACCTAAAAGATAGTAGACTTTATTTTCTACTTGACTCTTTTAATGGATCAGATATTCTACCGCAGATTAAACCGGTTGTCTATTGTATTTTATCGTTTAACATTGTTGAAGACTATTGATAATTTATTCGCATTATCTTAGTTATAATATTTCTTCGGGCTAGTTGAGCTCACACCTTTCTTTCACCGTTCTCTTCGTGAAATGAGAATATAGCCGGGACGAGTCGGGGAAAAAGAGTGATGGTCCCGAAGATAGCATTAGTAGTCCCTCACTATTACATTAAATAGTGTGACAATAAATGTAATGAGGACTCCTTGAGTATGGATATTGTCTAAATGACAATATTCTATTAGAACTCTCGATTTATGTATTGTCGTATGTTACACTGACGGATGTATAATTAAGTTTGTATTTGAATTTATGTACCATGTAAGTGGCGACCCAAGATGGGTGACGTATACCTAATTTTGGGGCGTCACGGTTGGTATCGAGCTTAGGGATATGATCCCCTGGCTAAGATGCGAGAGATAAGAACTAGGGGAGAGACGGGGAATTCCTTCGCTAGTATGACCTACCTAAGTTTATTTGTTATTTAATTGGTCGGTCAGAGTATAGGGATAATATTTGATATATTAATTAACCCTTGTGTTGTGGCAGTGTTTGGAAATGGCGGTGAAAATATTCACAATGGAGTGAATGTGACCGTTGTGACACCTTTAATCACTAATCAGGTTAATGCAGTGTCAGACGATGAACAAATTAGAGATATCCACGTAGTGAATGAAGAACTAATTGTTGCACCCGAGCTAGTTGCAGAGGTAGCAGCTGAGAGTGAGGAAGAAAAGGAAGAAGAGGAACCTGAGGAGAATTGGTTAGAAGAAATTTATGATCAAAACTTAGAATTACAAAATCGTGTTCGTGAGCTAGAAGAACAGGTTGAAGAACGAAAAACGGTCGTGGAACAAAGGGATATAATAATTCAAAATTGGGTTACCCGATATGTGATGCTCGAACAAAATCACGCTTTGACAGGGTGTAAGATATTAAAGTTGGAATCTGAGAATTTAAAAATCGAAGATCAGCTGAAAGAAGAAACAACTAAACGAAGGATAATAGACGATGCATGGGTAAAAGCTGCACATCGCGTTGATAGTGTAGAAAAAGACGTCCGATCCAATAAAGCCAAAATAGATGAAATGGACTTTGCTTTTTGGACAATGAATTGGGAGAACCCAACATCGAATTCTAATTACCATGCATAGCGGTCAACCCGAATTCGATATGGATCGGAGAATAATGATTCAAATCATGGATCAGAATGTGAAGAAGCACTTAAGGGTGGAATGTACCCTATAGTAAAAGTCAAACTCGATGAATTTAAGCGAGGCGTTTATCGAGAAACCCGAACAAAGTTATTACGGGTAAATTAATTATAAATTATTGCGAAGTCTATACTTTATTCAATACAAGTTCTACCCACTCTTTTATTCTACCTAGTTGTGTTCAATGTTTAAATTTGACTCTGGAAAAATTAGACTTTGATTTATCTATTGAAACTTCATTGGGAGAAACCTTCGTTACCTCCATCGCTTATTAATCTTGTTGTTTCAAATAAACACTTTCACGATCTTATCTCTTTGAAAATACTTGCCTTTGAGGTAATTTTTGAAAACGATTGATTAACTACTTATTATTCTTTTTGTAAGGTTGTTAGCTTTCATATTCCTAACCAAACTTGTTATACTGAATTCAAAGTAACCAAACCCTAAAAGTTAATCCTTTGTTATATCAAGCCATAAGTAAAAGAGCCCCGATCCTTTCGTTGTTGACTTCCTTGTGTGGAATGCAATCGAAGCGACTTTCAGAAGGCGGACGTCGTGAATAGCGATGACAAGTTGATAGGTATCATTGTGAGGTCTTATCTAGGTTAAAGGATAGAAGTCACGGTTGGTATCAATGTAACGTCTTATCCAAGTCTTGGATAAGAGTAGTAGCGATTTTGAATGATATTTCTATCATTAATAAATTTCGACGTATTCTTGAAGATTTCCTAGCCTACCCTAGAGCGTGAAATCGAATTTTGTATTGACCCAAGTCTAAAAACCCATTTCTTAAACCCTCAAATATTTCTTCAACTACAAGGATCTGCATTTACGAGGATTATGATGAAAGTCATAATAAAAGCATTGGACTAATGAAAATCATGGGTATATGAAGTATTAGTAAGTGTTATGATGAGTTATGTGGTTATTATGTGAAAACATGAAAGTTTCTTAGAAATCACAAAGGGTTGAAAAATCGATTTTGGTAAAAAGCGTAACATGAAATTCAATTGACCATATCTCCTATTATATTTTGAATTTTTGAGTGTGGTCAAGTCCTAGAGTTAGATCTATGAGTTTTGTAGCTTATCCAAGTGGAATCACTTTGGAAAAGGTCTTTGTAGAGATTTTGTGTAGATTGAATTTAGCAAAAGAGTCCAAAGCTGCAAATTACAAAAATGCTACGCCCCCAGAAACTTTAAGGGGCTGTTTCGGCCACTAAATTTATGTGAAAAATTCTGGCCTTTTGGGACATGAAAATATATGTTATAAAGTACCTCCTGTCCAAAAATGAGCTCATTCTCGACTTAAAATGAACAAGTTATGACCATATCAATATTTAGGTTTTTTTTTGATGAAAATGCTATAAGCTGGAGTTCTATAACTCTCGATGACCATGAAATTTAAAGCTGAGGCTCACATTAACATGTGTAAGGTCCTGCCAAGATTTGGGAATTTTGGAGTTAAACTTGAGGTAGCTAATTTCTTAAGGAATTAATTAGAAATTGATTTTTGAAAAATAGTAAATGAATTTTAAAAATTCGAGAAAAATATATTTTCATCATGGGACTATATTATGCTAAATCCCAGAAAAGAAATATTTTTGGGACTGATTTGGTATTTTCATGAAAATAGTTTAATTACTGAACATATGAGTTAAATATGTTATGTGAAGTATGAAAGTTGAAAAAAGGATTTTTATGGCTAGAGAATCCTATATAGAGTATATGCATATTTTTTGATGAGGAATTTGATAATTGGTGATGATATCTTATGAGTATGGCATTTTGAATGATTAAATGCATTATATGGTAAAGCGTAAACAATTGAGATAAATTGTTTATAAATTTAAGAAGTGATTAAAATATTGTTATAATATTAATGATATTAGATTATGAGATTATTAAGTGATTGATAACATGGGGATATTCTTGAATTCTGGATAAATTATATTATAAATGTTTAATATTTATCCTTTATCTCATTTGATTGATTCTTTATATCATTATCCTCATTCTTATATTGTGTTGAAAGTCATCTGTGGCTTACGTGAATAGATGGACTTGGTATGATTATGACCAGGGATTGTTCGGTATAATCATAACCGTAATTGAAAACACGATTATCTTTGGCCATAGTGCATGGATAATTTGTGGTAGTGATCTTTAATGAACACACGATTATCTTTGGTAGTAGTCATGGATAATTTGTGGTCGTGATACTAATGAATACACGATTATCTTTGGTCAGTAGTGCATGGATAATTTGTGGTTGTGATACTAATGAATACACGATTATCTTTGTCAGTAGTGCATGGATAATTCGTGGTCGTGATACTAATGAATATCCTCGCCCGTAGTGCGAGTGGATGATTTGATGATATGGATTAATTATTGAAATGAGTCTCGTGAATGAAATATTAATTCATGGATGTGGTAAAAGTCATATTTGGTCAGTAGTGCATTGATAGACTTTGTATGATTATGACCAAGGATTATTCGGTATAATCATGGACCAGATTGAAAAAACACGAATATCCTTGGCCAAAGAAGTGTATGGATAATTCGTGGTCGCGGATACTATTAAGTCGCGTCTCAAAGATTATTGGTTTTCTGATTGTATATCTTTGGCCCTGTAGTGCAAAGATGAATTGTTAATGAATATCTTTTGGTAGGATTGCGAAGATGAATTTAATATTTTTAACGATAAAGGTATTCAAGGTATCCTCACCTCTTTATCATATCAGGTACGTACCCTAATTTCGAGGGCAAAATTTCATAAGAAGGGGAGGTTGTAAGACCCCGGCTTTTATAAATAAAGATGAATTTTTTATAAATATTATTTTTGAATATTATGGAATAAATTTGATATAATGTTATAGTTGTGGGTAATATTTATAAATTTTGCAAAGTAAGCAAGTTGTTATAAAATATATTTGTTTGGGAATAATATTTTTCTTTTTGTCGGGGAATATTAAATACGACACTCAATCATCAGTGGACCCTAACGGAAGTATTATCGTAGTTAGAAAAGCCACAAAATTATTTTCTATAAAAATAACGGCAGAGGTGTTACCGTCAAAACTATTGAACTACCCTAGAGTAGTAAAAGTAGTTGTATAAGTAACACGATATATTGATTATTGATCTTTACGAGAGAGAAGTCACCAACTATGCTCAATTATTGCTACGAGAATTGCTTTGATCATATCTCTTATATTATTAATTCAATTATTGTCACAAAGATCATCTCGTATAATATGTTATAGTATTAAATTATTATTTGAGACGACAAGTTATAAATGATTAATAATTGTTGAAAGATTAAATAGGTGTTGATTAAAAAATACAATGATTTGTGGTAATATTTATTCAATCCTCGATGTATATAAAGAGTCTGTTATGAGACGTTTGTGGTAAGTTTGATTATTTTATGGGGGGCCCATATATGTCATCATCTAAGAGTCCCTTCATCAATAGTAATTACCTTTGTGAATAGTAATTATCTTTGTGAATAGTAATTACCTTCGTCGATAGTATTTACCTTCGTCGATAGTAATGACCTTCGTCAATAAGTAATTACCTTTGTGAATAGTAATTACCTTCGCCAATAGTATTTACCTTCATCAATAGTAATTACCTTCTTCAATAGTAATTACCTTCGGCCAATAGTAATTACCTTCGTCAATAGTAATTACCCCTTCGCAAATAGTAGTTGTCCTTCAATATTACCAAGAGTTAACTACCTCTTCTGTTCCGAGGGTTAATTACCCTTCATGAAATAGTAGTTGTCTCTTGATATTACCAAGAGTCATTTTGACCCTTCGTTAAGACCAAGAGCCACCCTCGCTTTTTCTATAAATAGAAAGCTCATTCCTTCATTATTTCTTAGAATTCACCGAAACTCTGTAGAGAGAAACTATAGAAAGAAAGAAGAAAAGTATTTTCTACTTCACTTTTCCAATATTCAATTTCTTTAAGGTAGGGAATATTATTTGTTGTACTCGTAAAGGTGGTATTATTTTTTTATTCATGAAGAGAACTTCATTATTCCATTCTTTATTATTACATTGGAATAACTGTAAAAGTGGCATACCCTATACATGACACAGTATATGCGGAATACCCTATACTTGGTGAAATCCTTATATTATTCAATTCTTATTTATTACATTGAATAACTTTGTATACGCTTGAATCCCTATACTTGGTGACATTCTTCTATTATTTTATTATTCCGTTGGAACATCCTGCATTCAGGCTTTTACGCCTAATTCGGTTAAAATCTTTTTATTATTCATCTTTATTATTCTATTGGAATATCACATACGTGTGTTTTACAGGACCGGTTCCGCTTTTTATTATCTCGTATTTATTATTACATTGGAATAACTCGTCTATCAATAAGTCACCGCGTGCGTGGTGATTTCTTTTGTTATTTCATTATTTATTATACTCGGTTGGTTAAAATTTTGACTTCTATACTCCATGAATTTAGTGGAATATCCTTGATATTTGCGCTTCATCCAAAGATTTTTAATGATAATATTTTTCCGAGCATTCTTGAATTTTACTCTACAAAGCAAAGATCATGTTGACAATTTGGACGTTATTAGTTCACGAATAAATTAATTCGTGAACTTGTTTTATTGAATTATTATGTCATTGTCATCATCCTCATGTTATATTATGTTATCTTTGGCTTACGTGCATAGATGAACTTAGTATGATTATGACCCGAGATCATTTCGGTATAATCATGGCTTGATATAAATGATGTGACAAAAGTATTCAATATTTTGTAATGCGATGATGGATAGTTTTGGTATGATTATGACCGTGGGTGTGATTAAGATAGTCATGACCATTGATAATTTGATGAAAATCCTTGATCGTGGGTAGTGCGAGGATGATTAGATATTGTGGTTTATTCATTAAACCGAGTCTTAGTGATAAAATTGATGAAAACTTTTAAAACCCTAAAAATAGTAGACTTTATTTTCTACTTGACTTTTTAATGGATTGCATATTCACCGCAGCTTAAACTGGTTGTCTATTGTATTTTATCGGTTTAACATTGTTGAAGACTATTGATAATTTATTACGCATTATCTTAGTTATAATATTTCTTCTTGGGCTAGTTGAGCTCACCCTTTCTTTCACTTTGTTCTCTTGAAGGAAATGAGAATATATATTTGGGACGAGTCGGGAAAAGAGTGATGGTCCCGAAGATAGCATTAGTAGTCCTCTTTATTACATTAAATAGTGTGACAATAAATGTAATGAGGACTCCTTGAGTATGGATATTGTTTAAATGACATTATTCCTATTAGAACTCTCGGTTTATGTATTGTCGTATGTTACACTACTATTACGGATGTATAATTAAGTTTGTATTTGAATTTATGTACCATGTAAGTGGTGACCCAAGATGGGTGACGTATACCTAATTTTGGGGGCGTCACAGTAATTGTTGCATAGTATCTCACGTTATTTGATTCAATTATTATCGATATTTTATATATTATTAAATCAATAATTGAGATAACAAAGTTATTAATATTATTATTTGCAATATTAACGATGTCTAGAAGTTTTGCCAATGAGATGTTTGGTCACCTAATTGCGTGCCAATAGGAAGAAATCCTTATTGAAAAGCCCCCTCTTTCGTGGGAACGAACTGGTCGATTAATATTGTGAATTATAATAATGATTATAAATGTTGTTAAATATATTGAGGTGTCTTTTTATGAAGTCACGGAAGTTTATATATATATATATATATATATTATATATAAATTTTGTTTTTATTGTATTATTAATATAATAAAATGAAAAACTTTTTATATAAAATGTAATACTTTTATAAAGTTATTTGTTTTATTAGACAATAATTAGAATATATATTATATTTTATTATGCATAGTATTTTGCATAGTAAAATCTTTTTATATAAAAGTAATACTTTTATAAAGTTATTTGTTTTATTAGACAATAATTAGAATATATTATATTTTATTATGCATAGTGTTTGTATAGTACTGCATAGTATTTTGCATAGTAAAATCTTTTTATATAAAATAGAATACTTTTATAAAGTTATTTATTTTATTAGACAATAATTAGAATATATTATATTTTACTACGCATAGTGTTTTGCATAAGTGTTCTGCAGATAGTATTTTACATAGTAAAATCTTTTTATATAAAAGCAGAATACTTTTATAAAGTTATTCGTTTTATTAGATTATAAATAAAATATATTTTATTTTATTTAAAAGATTTTGTTTTATAAGAATATTTTATTTATCTTTGCATATTAAATCAATATGGACCATCCGTTTAAAAGTAAATCAATCTGGACCGTTCATGAATTAGTTCTTTATTAAATCCATTTTCCTATAAATAGAAGCTCATTACTTCATTATTTCTTTTAATTCATTGAAACTCTAGAGAGAGAAACTATAGAGAAAGAAGAAAAGTATTATGCTACTTCACTACTCCTATATCCGGTTATTCTAAGGTAAGGGATATTATTTGTTGTACTCGTAAGGGGTATTATTTCTTTTGTATTCATGAAAAGAATTTCTGTTATTCCATTCTTTATTATTCTGTTGGAAAAACCTGTGTACGCGGACTACCCTATACTTGGTAAAATTCTTCTGTTATTCCATTCTTTATTATTATGTTGGAATAACTTTTATACATCAAGTAAATCATACATGGTGAAATTCTTCTATTATTCCATTCTTTATTATTATGTTGGAACATCATGTATGTAAATGCGTTTACGCATGACTGGGTTCCGTTATTTATTATTCGTTGGAATATCCCATGCCGGTCGTATTACATTCGACCGATTTCATTAATTATTATTCTATTGAATAACCTCGTCATGCATGCTTGATCTATCGCATGCGTGGTGATTTCGTTGTTATTCAATTCTTTATTATTTTGTTGGAATATCACGTCGGTGCAATTTCGCTTTGACGACTCGTTACGTTATTTATTATTCCATTCGGAATAACTCCATCTCATCTTGTGGCGCCCCAAAATAGGTCCATTCCATCCAACCCATTTTGAGTCGCCAAATACATGGTACAGAAACAACTACAACTTTATTAATACATTTGTCGTACAAAATACGACAACATATATACTGTGAGTTTAAATACAAATATTGTCTTCTAGATAATATCCATACCCAAAAAAAGTCCTTATTACAATTATTGATACACTATTCTACAGAATAGTGAGAACTACTAAAACAACTATCTTGAACCATCACTCCACACCCCGACTAGTTTCCGCTATATTCTCGCCTCATAAGAAAAAAAATGGAATAAAAAGGAAAAGGGTGACCTTAACTAGCCCAGTAAAGAATATTATGACTAAGATAATATAGAACAAATTATCGTTAGTTTTCAACAGGGAAAAATCTGATAGAACATAATAGACAACAAGTTTCAGATCAATATTCGCAGCGGAAATAATAATTCATAGAAGAGTTACGTAGAGAATGAAATCTACTATTATCTACGAATTTAATTTAATTTCATCATCAACATTTTATCCTCAGTAACATCAATCAATATTCTTCTTGAATCAAATTTTCATCTTTGCACTACAGGCCAAAGATATTCATCAGTTGGTCATGTTCATATCAACACCTGTACATCTTTACACTACGGGCCAAAGATATTCATAATAAAATCAACCATCTTTGCATTACAGGCCAAAGATATTCAACAACATGTCATCATTTAAGACTGAGGATGATGAAAAATATTTTACAAAAAATGAATCCAGTGAAACAAAAGAACAAGTATTAAGGATTCGTACTTTAACCAAACCGAGTTTAAAAATACTTCATAAATAATTATAGTGAAGTAAAATTCAAGAATGATCAAAACATGGATACAATCAAAGCTAGTATACATAATAGATATCTTGGACAAAAAATGAAAATTTAATTTTTTGTGAATAGTGCCGTATTCATGAATAGTGCCGATATCGTGAATAAGAAACCTAATTAATTAAAAGAAAAAATTTCACAAGAAAAATTATCATGCTTTCGTGAATAGTACTTTCGTGAATAGTAATCGTGAATAGTAACTCGACATAAAAAAGATCAATTTCACAAGAAAAATCTTACCAATATTCTGGTATAATGATATTGAAAGAAATAATATTATTTTTTAAAAAATAATATCCCTTACCTCGAAAAGGTAGATTCTCGACGGGAATACTAGATATAGTCTTTGAAGGAACTTGCAATCAGATATAGCAACACTCAAGGTATCAAAATACTCACAAGAATACACTCAATATATCGAGAGAGAAATAGAGAGAAAACTTCAGTTTCTGGTGTGATTTTCAATTCTAACCTAAGCACCCTATTTATAGGAAAATGCTTAAAACACCAAAGCAGAAAATTTAATAAAATAATAATATATTTATATAATTTTCCTTAGCCCACCTTGACCTTCTGAATTCAGCCATTAACACATGTTTCATGAGGCCCACAAAACAAAAAAAAACGTTTTTCTTAATAAACATAAATAAAACATCCAAAAATTAATTATTTTGGAACTTCAATAATTCACAATAAATAGCCCTTTTATCAGAAAAATTCAAACCACAAGTCCTTTCTATAGGAAATTTCATTCTCTACGACTTTACAGAAGAAAGTTTTTCCAAATTCTAAACAGAAATTGACTGAAATCCACAAACGGGTGATTTTACAGGCTATAATCAAATTTCGATCAAGAAATGGGGTCTACCGACACACAAAACATGTGTTAATCATTTAATGCCACAAAAATATTCTTCCTCCTCATATACTCATATATCCCACATTCATTGTAAAAATATCACCGTTAATATATTATTAAAATAATATATTTAAATGAATTATTTTATCAGAAAAAGATAAAATATTAATTTTCAACAACTGTCACATTAAAAATTTTCTCCATCTATATCCACATAAAATTGATATTTTTTTCATCATATAAATAAATAATTAATTATTCACAAATAATATTACGTAATCACAATATCGTAACGAGCAGCTTCACTCAGAAAGAGAAGGCTTTCAATAAGGATTTCTTCTTCATGGCTAGCACAATTAGATGACCAAACCTCTTCTTGAGACGTAACTTTCTAGATATTGCCAATAATGTTATCTAATAATATTATTCGGATAATATGAATTATTGCTCGATAATGAAAAATATTTGTGTAGTGACAATTATGAAACAACAAAGAATATAAAATATCAACGCAAAGAATTATTGAATCAATAAAATAAAATAATTGAATAAGTAAATTATCGTAACAATTATTGAGTAGTGCCTTCTTAAGTAAGAATCAATAATTGGTGCAATATTGTGTGCTACTATTTTTAACCACCGGGTATTTCAACAATATTAATTCATGTAACCATTACTGTTGTTATTTATAAACAACTTATACTTGTCGTTTTCTTCCTCCAATCGCTTTTTCGTTATGGGGCCTATACAAGGTCGCAGTCGCATTTAATATTCCCGACAATAAAAATATTCCACGACCAAACAAATATTCTCCGATAAAATGAATATTTTAAAATCACTTCATTGTTTGAAATAATCACAAGATTTTACCCATAACTCACCACATTAATCAGAATAACCCCAAAATAGGTTCATTCCATCCAACCCATTCTCGAAGTCGCCAAATATATGGTATGCGAAAAACAACTACAACTTTATTACAACAATTGTCGTGGCAAAAAATACAACAACACATATGTTGTGAGTTTGGATACAAATATATACCAACTGTAGACGTCACAATGACACCTTACATAAAGGTATAGTCAAAAGCTGCTTTAGAAATTAGAATCTTTGGGAAGTGCTCAAGAAACCTTCATACATGGGAGGCCATGCTTTTGGGTTATGGTAGATATCATATGGCCACGTAATTATCCTTGGTTGACCTAATAAACCCCAAAGAAAAACGAGAAGATTACTATCATATTCTTCCCAATGGTGAGTCTTCTCTTCGACATATCATTATCTCCACTGTCTCTAATTGGGTATTATACTCCAAACAAACACCAAGATTATATAGGTAGTGCTTGTAAATATACTCAAAGAAGTGGATGAGCACAACCATGTCTTATGATAACACGAAGTTTGTATGTCATTAGACATCTTGTATGATAGTGACAAAAACACCTTCCAAAGTTGGGTTTGCCTCACCCTATTTAATTCACCAAAAATAACTATTAAATGATGTATAAAATACAACACACTAAAGCCCTCAATAAAATTATTTTCATACTCTTTGTGGAGAACCTCAACAACTATAGACCACCGTTCTATTCCCTTGTTATCCCCTTTCAACCCAAAGCCTACACTTTTATTACACGAAAGGAATTGTGAAACAAAAGGGTGAAAGAAACCAACTAGCTCGATAAAGAATATTATGACTAAAGATAAATAAATTATCAATAGTCTTCATCAAGAATGAATCGTAGATTTAGAACATATGGTAGATGATAAAAATTTCAACCATAGTTGCAAATGAACGAAAGCAATCCATTAGAAGAGTCAAATAGACCACAAAATCTATTATCTTCTCCATGTTAAAAGTCCACCAACAATGTTTTATCCTCAGTAACATCAATCAACAATTCCTCGCCCACAATCACATGTATAACTCATAATCGTAATTGTAATTCTAAATTCCTCTTCTCATCCGGATCGAAGATAATTTTCATCACCGTCTTTACCGAAACATCAAATATCATGGTTATACCAAATCACGCTTCCTGCTCATAATCATAAATTCATCTTTTGCACCATGGCCAAAGATATTCATCAACAGATTCATCTTTACACTACAAAGCTAAAGATATTCAACAACGGGTCATCTTTGCATTACAAGCCAAAGATATTCATCAATAATTCATCTTGACTATGTTTAAAGATATTCAACAACAAAGTCATCTTTGCATTTCGAGCAAAAGATATTCATCAATAATTCATCTTTGCACCATCTTGGCTAAAGATATTCATCGGTTGGTCATGTTCATTTAAACACTGTTCATCTTTGCACTACTGAGCCAAAGATATTCTTCGAAATCATTCATCTTTGCATTGATTTTATCCACGCCCAAAAATACCTCAAAAATAATCATAGTGGTGTAAAATTCAAGAATGATCAAAACATGGATACAATCAAAGCTAGTATCCAAAATAGATATTTTAGACTAAAAGAAAAATTTTCATTTTTCTATGAATAGTGCCAGAGTATTAAGTGAATAGTGTCAGATATCGTGAATAAGGCCGTAGTATCGTGAATAAGAAACTCGACACCAAAAGATAGAAATTCCACAAAAAACATCTTCACGCTTCATGAATAGTACTCGTGAATAGTAACTCATGAATAGTAACTCGTGAATAGTAACTCATGAATAGTAACCCGACATGAAAAAGTTCCAAATTTGATAAAAAGTTCCAACCAATATTTCAGCATAATGATATTGAAGAAATAATATCATCTGAGAAGAAAATAACATCCCTTACCTCGAAAAGACAAGATTTCTAGTTGAAACAGGATATAGTGTCAAGGGAACTTGCAATCTAACAATACTCAAAGTATACTCAAAATACTCACAAGAATACGCTCGATAATATAGAGAGAAAGAGAGAAAACTTGTTTACGGTGTGATTTTCAATTCTAACTTAGCCTCTATTTATAGGAAAATGTTAGCACGCCGAAGCAGACTTAACCTGCAACCTGATGGCTTTACCTGCTACTATTCCACCCACCAAAATCAGCCATCTTCCCCAACAACCAAGAGTGGGTCCCACTCAATTCTAGAATTTTCCAACAAAACCTAATTTCCGAATCAGTTACCTCTTAGAATTCATAACAAATCATACGTTCATTTTTAACGGTTCAAAATTTGTGGACATATACTCAACTTATATATGTATAAGATATCTAAAAATTACAACGATCCAACGGTCGGATCAAAATTTATAACTCACACAATATAGCTGAAGAACACTGATTTTTCGGACTATCAGTCCTTCGGACCGATTTCATTCAAAATTTCACCATGAAATATCTACAAAGAATTTTTGGGTGATTCAAATTTCTACTGATTAGCTTACTTCTAGGGCTTTCTTTTGATATATGGCTCATCTCTTAACTCATTATATTATACAAAAGAGTTATGGATTTTATAAAATCAAGTAATAAACTAATTTTTACGAAAATCCCATATTTTGTTCTCCATTTCGACAAATCCGATAAAACACCTCATCATTAATTCCTTCACTTATAACCACATAAATAAATCCATCATTTATATCCACATCAAATAAATATTTTCTTATCATATGAATCAATAATTAATTATTCACAAATAATATTACGAATCACATTTATGACAACAAAGTAGTTCCAGAGAAAGAGGGGGCTTTCAATAAGAATTTCTCTCATCTGGCCGCAATTAGGTGACCAAACCTCTCCTCGATGTAACTTTCTAGACATTGCCAATAATGCTATCTAATAATATTATTCAAATAATATGAATTATTGATCCGATAATGGGAAATATCATGCGTTGATAATTATTGAACAACAATAATATAAAATATCAACACAAAGCAATTATTGAATCAATAAAATAAAATATTGAACAAGAATTATCGTAACAATTATTGAGTAGTGCCTTCTCACGTAAGAATCAATAATTGAAAAAAAATCTTTGCAATACCTGGGTGCTTCTTCATGCGCAACAACGCCAGATTACTTTACTTTACCAACCGGGTATTCCAACAAATTGTTAAGCAGTAACGATTACGTCGTTATTTATAAAAACTCAAATTTGTCGTTTTCTCCATCCGACAGTTATTCTGTTATGGGGCCCACAAATGACTGCGCCGTCGTACGAATATTCTCCGACAGAAAGAATATTCCACGACCAAACGAATATTCCCCGACAACAATGAATACTTTATACCCCCTTGCGTATTTTGAAAAAAAAAAAAATTCATATATCACCCTTAACTTTAACTTTTATCAATTTAACCATTTACTGAATAGAAAAATTGAATACTTTTATTTCATAAAATTCGGGGTCTTACATTAATCAAATTAACCCTTACTATATCAAAATAATAAATAGAGGAAATTAAATTTCATTAATAATAATTTGGGGTCTTACAACTTCCCCTCCTTATGAAATTTCATCTTCGAAATTGAGGTATGTACCTGGTGTTTCGAAAAGGTGAGGATACCTCGCTACTCCCAGGTCATTTCTTCAATATCATGGTTCCTCCACAAAACTTTGACTTGTTGCATGACCTTTGTACGTAAGACATGCTCCTTCCTATCCAAAATCTTGACAGGTACCTCCTCGTACGTTAAGTCTTCGGCTATCTCATCCGGTTCTAACTCAATAACGTGGTTCGGGTCGTCCACATAATTACGTAATATCGGTACGTAAAAAAAAACGTTATAAACACGCGACATACTTGGTGGTAAAACGAGTCTATAGGCCACAGTTCCTATTCAATCGAGAATTTTAAATGGACCAATAAATCAAAGGTTTGAGCTTTCCTCTTTTCATCAAATCTTACTTCTAGAATAACACCTTCTTGCACCTTCTTCTTTATATTCATCAGTTCCAGTGTGTAGCTTGAACGTTTTAACTTTATCGATTAAAGTCGATTCTACTCGTATATTATCACGTGGGTACCTAGAGTTTTCATCTCCATCTCTATTATTTGTAAGTTATACGAAATGGGTTTTTGTATTCGACAATATCGCTTTTCGCATGCCAAGATACGATCTTCTACTCAACACGTCAGCTACCACGTTAGCTTTTCCAGGATGGTATGGTCAGAACATGTGCCAAAATGAGTCTCATCTTAAGTTCTTCGAAGCTCTTCCCACATTCCTTTCTCCATTCGAATTTTGTATCTCTACAAGTCAGCTGAGTTAATGGAGTAGCGATTCAAGAAAATCTTTCCACGAATCTCCGATAATAACCAACTAAGCCTAGAAAGCTACGTATTTCGATTACGGACTTAGGTTGCTCTCAACTGTGACTCATATCCCGATCTTGGATAGCACGTCACAATGGCACCTATCAGTTTACTACCGCACGAATATGGCATCCCCTACGGAGAGTCTGGCTTCGGTGCATTCCATAAAGGAAATCACCAGATAGAGGCTAGGGTACCAACTTCTATAGTTAAATTTTTAACTCCTGAAGTTCAATAGGAGTCATTCAATATGAGATTTTAGAAATGGGTTTTGTCGTAGGGTTCAAAGTCGATATCACGTCGGAAATTCTAACAAATGTAAATATCATTCAAATCTGACGTATTTTTTGTTCAAGTCCATGACATGGCTAAGAAAGCTTGACATCCGTTTTTCAATAAACGAATGGCTTTATGGCTTGATATGGAAGAGTTTGACTTCAATGGTTTGGTTGCTTGAATTCGAATAACAGGTTGCTTAGGAATATGAAAACTAACAACCTTACGAAAGCAATCAATTATGGCATGATGAGTAGTTAACCTTAAAATCACATCAAAAGCAAATATCTTTAAAGAAATAAGATCAACAGGTAATGTGATGGTGCCAACTTGGATCAAACAAAATTTATAAGTAGTGGATGTAAGTTTCTCCTAACGGAGTCTCCACAGATAAGTCAAAGTCTAATTTCTCTGTAGTCAAGTTCAAACGTTGAGCGCAAGCAAGAGAGATAAAAGAATGGGTAGAACCGGTATCTAGTAAGGTATAAACTTCGCAAGAATTTATAATTAACTAACCGTGCTAACCGTTCGAGTTCTCGCATTTTGACCATCCACGACAAACGCTTCTTCCAGAACCGTTGACTTTGACTTTTCTCAGGACATCCTTTTGAGTCACCATCCTCATTGGACTTGGTTTCGCTACCGCATAATCTCGAAGCGATATGTCCTTCTTTCCCACAATTATAACATACCTTGAATTGTCAGGGGCTTTTGGTGATATGTCCTCCTCTCCGCATTTTAGAAGATCTAAAGCGGTGGTCGTTCTCCTCCCTTAGAACCGGTTGTTGTTGGTCTTGGCGACTTCACATAGTCGTTGTTGAATCTCCTCTTTTAAAATCTCATCCCGACTCGCTTTTCTATTCTCATGGCTATGACATGATTACAAGAGTGGTTACCGCCTTTGTCCGTATTCTTCTTTCTCTCTTTGGTTATCGTTGTTACGATGATCTTTGCCACCGAGATGATCCTGGTTATGGTCCTCGGTTGAGCATTACTCGTTATCTCATTTCTAACAATTTAGCCCTATTGACAACATCTAAATAGAGAGAAAATTTATGAGAAATGAGATACTAACGTATGTCGGGTTTCAAACCTCTCAGAAACATCCGCGTCATACGTTCCTCATTCTCCACCAAATGAGGTGCAAAACCGATAACTCAAGCAAACTTCGCCTCATCTTTGGAACACCGTCATATTGTTTTGTTCGGTCTAATGAACTCCACTTCCTTCATATGATGAATACTTTCGGAAAGTATTTGTCATTGAAACAGATTCTAAAATGTCTCCCAAGACATGCTAAGGGCCGGATTTGGATACGCTTCACGATTCCCACGATGTAATCGCCTCATTACGGAACATAAAAGTGGCTAATAGAACCTTCATTCCTCCGCACATCCCAAGACATCGAATATCTTGGTAATTTGTTTAACCCACGCCTCTCGCTTTAATCGGATCCGCTTTCTGCACTCAGTGGTCCCAACTCTTTGAGCTGCTTGCATTTTTGTGACAAACCGTGCGTTGCTTTCATTTCCACCGTATTTTGAACCCGAGTCTCCCTTATCGATTTTGCATGAACCGCAAAAAGCTTCTAAACATCCCGTCGCTCATCATCGCTTTCGGTGGCGTTGTTTCACGGGAGGAACATTACCAAACCAACTGCACGCGTTCTCCTCATTGGTGAGTACAGACGTCTCCACGGTCTCATTTACTCCACTATTAACATTCTCAGTCGACATTCTCAAATACTGCCTTAAGACAAGGGTTACTTAAAGAAATCAACTTATCACATAATATCCCTATATACTGACCAACCAACAAATAAGCTTTTAGGTAGGACACACTAGCGAAGGATTTATTCGTCTCTCCCCTTCTAGTTCTATTCCCCGATCTCTGCCAGAGATCATATCCCTAAGCTCTGATACCAACTGTGACGCCCCCCAAAATAGGTCCATTCCATCCAACCCATTTTGAGTAGCCAAATACATGGTACAGAAACAACTACAACTTTATTAATACATTTGTCGTGCAAAATATGACAACATATATACTGTGAGTTTAAATACAAATATTGTCTTCTAGATAATATCCATACCAAAATAAAGTCCTTATTACAATTATTGATACATTATTCTACATAATAGTGAGGACTACTAAAACAACTATCTTGAACCATCACTCCACACCCCGACTAGTTTCCACTATATTCTCGCCTCCTGAGAAGAAAAATGGAACAAAAAGGAAAAGGGTGAGCTCAACTAGCCCATTAAAGAATATTATGACTAAGATAATATAGAACAAATTATCGTTAGTCTTCAACAGGAAAAATTTTGATAGAACATAATAGACAACAAGTTTCAGATCAATATTCACAGCGAAAATAATAATTCATAGAAGAGTTACATAGAGAATGAAATCTACTATTATCTATTAATTTAACAGTCCATCATCAATATTTTATCCCTGTAACATCAATCAATATTCTTCTTGAATCAAATTTTCATCTTTGCACTACAGGCCAAAGATATTTATCAGTTGGTCATGTTCATATCAACACCTGTACATCTTTGCACTACGGGCCAAAGATATTCATAATAAAATCAACCATCTTTGCATTACAGGCCAAAAATATTCAACAAAATGTCATCATTTAGGATTGAGGATGATGAAAAATATTTTACAAAAAACGAATCCAGTGAAACAAAAGAACAAGTATTAAGGATTCGTACTTTAACCAAACCGAGTTTAAAAATACTTCATAAATAATCACAGTGAAGTAAAATTCAAGAATGATCAAAATATGGATACAATCAAAGCTAGTATCCATAATAGATATCATGGACAAAAAATAAAAATTTAATTTTTTTGTGAATAGTGCCGTATTCATGAATAGTGCCGTATACGTGAATAGTAACCCCGACATTAAAAGACAAGAATTTCACAAGAAAAATTATCATGCTTCGTGAATAGTAACTCGTGAATAGTAACTCTGACATAAAAAGATCAGAATTTCACAAGAAAAATCTTACCAATATTTTTGTATAATGATATTGAAAGAAATAATATCATTTTAAAAAAAAATCCCTTACCTCGAAAAAGGCGCAGATTCTCGACGGAATACTAGAGATATAGTCTTGAAACTTCAGATCAGATAAGAACACTCAATGTATCAAAATACTCACAAGAAAACACTCAATATATCAAGAGAGAAATAGAGAGAAAACTTCAGTTTCTGGTGTGATTTTCAATTCTACCCTAAGCACCCTATTTATAGGAAAATGCTTAGAACACCAAAGCAGAAAATTTAATAAAATAATAATATATATATATATATATATATATATATAATTTTCCTTAGCCCACCTTGACCATCTGAATTCAGCCATTAACACATGTTTCATGAGGCCCACAAAACAAAAAAAAACATTTTTCTTAATAAACATAAATAAAATTTTCAAAAATCAATTATTTCGGAACTTTGGAACTTCAATAATTCACAATAAATAGCCCTTTTATCAGAAAAATTCAAACCACATGTCATTTCCATAGAAAATTTTATTCTCTACAACTTTGCAGAAGAAAGTTTTTCCAAATTCTAAACAGAAATTGACTGAAATCCACAAACGGATGATTTTACAGGCTATAATCAAATTTCGGTCAAGAAATGGGGTCTACCTACACACAAAACATGTGTTAATCATTTAATGCCACAAAAATACTCTTCCTCCTCATATACTTATATATCCCACATTCATTGTAAAAATATCACCGTTAATATATTATTAAAATAATATATTTAAATAAATTATTTTATCGTAAAAAAGATAAAATATTAATTTTTAACAATTGTCACATTAAAAATTTTCTCCATCTATATCCACATAAAATTGATATTTTTCTCATCATATAAATCAATAATTAATTATTCACAAATAATATTACGAATCACAATATCGACAACCAGTGTAGTTCTCTAGAAGAGGGGCTTTCAATAAGGATTTCTCCTTCTTTGGTATGCAATTAGATGACCAAACCTCTCCTTAGATGTAAATTTTAGATATTGTTAATAATGTTATCTAATAATATTATTCAGATAATATGAATTATTGCTCCGATAATGAAAAATACTGTGTAGTGATAATTATTGGAACAACAATAATATAAAATATCAACGCAAAGAATTATTGAATCAATAAAATAAAATATTGAGCAAAGAATTATCGTAACAATTATTGAGTAGTGCCTTCTTACGTAAGAATCAATAATTGGTGCAATACCGTGTGCTACTATTTTTTAACCACCGGGTATTTCAACAATATTAACGGTAACAATTACGCCGTTATTTATAAACAACTTATACTTGTCGTTTTCTTCCTCCAATCGCTTTTCGTTATGGGGCCCACACATAATTTCGCTACAAGCCGCATTTAATATTCTCAAAAGATAAGAATAATCCACGACTAAACGAATATTCTCCGATAAAATAAATATTTTAAAACCACTTGCTTGTTTGAAATAATTGCGCATTTTACTCATAACTCACCACATTAATCAAATTAACCCTTACTATATCAAAATAATAAATAGAGGAAATTAAATTTCATTAATAATAATTTGGGGTCTTACATGTGCGGTCTATTGCATGCATGGTGATTTTTTTTGTTATTCCATTCTTTATTATACTCAGTTGGTTAAAATTTTGACTTCTATACTCCATGAAATTAGTGGAATATCCTTAATATTTACGCTTCATCCAGTATCTTTTCATGAAAATATTCTTCTGAGCATTCTTGAATTTTACTTTACAAAGCAGTATCATGTTAACAATTTGGACGTTATTAAATTCTGGATAAATTAATTCTTGAACTTGTTTTATTGGATTCTTATATCATTGTCATCATCCTTATGCTTATATTATGTTGAAAGTTATCTGTGGCCTGTTGTGCATAGATGGACTTGGTATGATTATGACCAGGGATTATTCGACATAATCATGACTGTAATGTTATAAATGATGTTATAAAAGTCCTTATTGGCCCATAGTGCATTGATGGACAGTTGTTGGCATGATCATGACCATTGATGAATACACGAATATCCTTGGCCCGTAGTGTATGGATAATTTGTGGTTGTGATACTAATGAATATCCTTGGCCGTAATGCAGGGATGATTTGGATGGATTGCTTGTTTCGCTGCAGTTAAACTTGATGTTTGTTATATTTTATCAGTTTAACATTGTTGAAGACTAATGATAATTTGTTCTACATTATCTTAGTCATAATATTTCTTAGTGGGCTAGTTGAGCTCACCCTTTCTTTCACCGTTCTCTTCAGGAAATGAGAACGTAGCCGGGACTAATCAGGGAACGGAGTGACGGTCCAGATGATAGTATTAGTAGTCCTCACTATTCTGTTAAATAGTGTAACAATAAAGGTATTGAGGACTCCTTTGAGTGTGGATATTGTCTAGATAACAATATTCTTATTAAAACTCTCAATTTATGATTTATTGTATTTTACACGACAGTTGTATTATTAAGTTGTATTTAAATTTTGTATCATGTATTTGACGACTCAAGATGGTGATTGTTAACGCCAAGATCTTTCTCCACGTCCCAATCACCAAGACGCGTCCAATATCCCCGCATTCTCAACAAGTCAACACTAAAAGCTTCGACTACCGACCGTCGAGGATAGCTTCCGGCGTGAGAGTCAATCTGAGCGATCACAAGGTCAACAATGGAGAGAAAAATATTATCTAATGTCTGAGAGATAGAATAATAATAAGGAATGAATGTGTTCCTTACCCTCTTATGTGATCTTAGCCCCATGCATACTCCACTCCCGGTTTCATCGTGCCACTCATCACTTCCTCGACACCTTTTTCCCCACTTGGGTCATTTCACCAAAAAAGTTGCACCCCACTTCCTTTTCCGCCGCTTTCGTTTTTCCATCACGGTCATCTGAGTCCCATCCTCATTAATGCCATGCAGAAAGGTGGCCGACACAATAGTCAACTGTCACTTGGTATAATGATTACTGGTCAAAGTTGGGTTAAGTGACAATTTGTATAATGGGCCAATTCAATGACTAAGCCCAAATAATGGAAATGACCCAAGTGACCGGATCCAACCGAAAGAACCCAATGAAATGATCAAGTAACTGGGCCCAAACCATTCGGACCAACCAGGACTTAGCATAACATGATCCAAGGGAGGAGCCCATTAAGTCTAGCCCAATAAGGAAAAGGATTATGGCCCAACATTACCCCCTAGTCTTATATTAAACAGGGTGTTTAATGAAAGACTATAAATAGTATAGGCCTCAGGACATAACAAACTATGATAAGTCATAAGAGATCCAAAGTGAAACTCACCAAAGTCCATCAAAATCGGTCCAAATTGATATCAGGAATAAAAGTGGGAAGCCCAATAGACGCAAGCCCACATAGGTGAAGATATTTAGATCTAAAAATGGACGAAACCTCTTCCCATTCATCATCATTGCAGTGAATTAAATGTGCCGCCCTCAATTACCGTGTAACTGTCAGTATAAAAGGTAAACTTTACCAATTCTGACGGTTTTACCTGCTAATTTGAAATTTGAACCTTTGAGCTTTCTCCTCCTCTACAAACTTCTTTCTCTGCTTCACAAAATCTTAACAATGGTGACCGTAACCTCTAGCCAAAATTCCCCCCTTCGTGCAACTCCTGTCAGTATCGTTTCTCCCAACCCAAACCCTAACCAAGAGGGTTCGAGTTCCAACCCCCAATCAACAACCATGGGGGGAAATCCTTCTCTGATCCCCTTTGCCTCAGACTTCTTCAAGGACGGGGAACAGTTCCCCCATGCCAACATCCGTTCCTCAGTCACGGAAACTGAGTTATGCATGCTCAGGACTCGTTATCGATTCTCGACATATACGCCTATAAGGGCCCCCGCTTCAAGAGCAGCATGTACCAAATGACCGGACGGTTGGGTCATTATGCCATCACTTTCACGAAAAGGGGTTCGCCTACCTCTCCATGTCTTTATCGTTACCCTCCTAGGGTTCATAGGAGTGGGCTTCGCCTAGTTAGTGCCCAACTCCTATATCCACATCCTGAAATTTATTGCCTTCTGCCATGAACTAGGGATTGCTCCCTCTGTTGACATCTTCTTCACCTCTTCTCTCGCAGTAGTCTCGAGAACGAGGCTTCAAAATGTTGAGCAAGCAGTCTCCCCGACCCAACACGGAGTTGAGAGAGAGACCCACGATGGATACTCCTTCCAGCAACAAGGGTTGGCACGAGAAGTGGTTTTTTATCACGGGACCTGAGATCTCTTCTCTTCCAGATTGGACTACTTTTGATCGGGTCTCTGCTGACTTTGGAGACATCTTTGAAGGACGTGTGAGGAAGATGGCAGACTTTTTGAAGAAGATTCCTCCAAAAGAATGGAGTTTCACACTTCTAACCAAACAAGCCTGGCTATATGACCACAAATGTAAGTTTCCAATAACTTTGTAACATAATTTCTGAGATATATAAGTGATACAGGTTCTGATACATGGGTTTTTGCAGTGTCTCTGATCAAACCGACTCCCTTGGAGGTAAGAGACCTGAAAGATTTTTTAGCAGGGATGAATGCAGATGCAAGTGAAGAGAATCCGGCCGAAGAATCTTCCCAGGTTAATCCCCCTACCACCGATCCACCAACTTCTTCCCTTCAAACTGATGAACCTCAAACTAACGAACCCAACATACCCGAAGAAAACCTCAGACCTCGCCGAAGAAAAAGATCCGTCAAACGATCCAAATCCACCCAACCAGAAACAAACCCTGAAAGTGACCCTGAAACACTTCTCGAAGCAACCCCCCAAACAACCTTCTCAACCGACCCCAATCCTCCAACTTCTGAACCTACCCCGGTGAGGAGGAGCCTACTTGATATTCCTTTGCACGATTGGGCTAAGGTCCTTCGTGTAAAGAAAATATGAACCAAGATAACCCCCCTGACTGCCGAAGAGCTCCGAGTTCCCACCTCTTCGGCTATCACTCCTCCGACTACGTCCACAAAAATCCATGTGCCTGACGATGAACCGACCGGGTCTGTCCCCACTCCATCCCGAAAAAGAAAACATCCATCGAGAGACCCCCCCGGTTCATCTTCGCACCTTCGCCAACCCCTGAACGCACTCCTGCCCGATCCCCCTCTCCCGAAACCATACACGTGGACTCCTCACCAGTTCGCGGTGAACCTCCGCCTTCTCCTCCAAGACAACCAACTACCGAATTCGATCAGGACACCATGGCCTCCCCAACAATGTGGCCCCGATTAAATGCCCATTTTCCCTTCCAACTGTTCAACACCTTTGTTCGTGAAACAGACGATCATCGGTTCGGGAACAGTTCGAATGGGGATCTACTCAGCGAAGGCATGAGCTACTTGGCGAAGGTAAACGATTCTCTCATTTATCTCCGATTTTATCTTCATACTTATATATCTGAAAACTGATCAAATAATATTGGAAAGACATAGGCCAATGCTGTGTTCGGGCGTCTTCGTCCGAGGTCCCTCGAAGCCGAATCTGAGGAAGAGGCCCTGAGGAAGGAGAATGCCCTTCTGAAGTCTGCCTTGGCGAAAGAGAAGACTCAACGCGAATGCCTTCTTCATACAAATGAAGGTCTTCAAAAAGAGTTAGCCCAAGCCAAGGGAGATGTGAAGGCCTCCAATGAAGAACTAAAGTCGACCAAAGCACAGCACGAGGAGATCGTCAAAATGAATGTTGACTTGGTTCAGAGGAGCGAGATAAGGATGGAGAAGATCGAGGAATTAAAGGCTGATGCTAAGATCCTGACCAAGACCATCCATAAGCTGGAGGCGGCAGAGACTCGTCATATGAGTAGGCGGCTCAAGCTCGAAGAAGAAATCCGAGAACTCAAGGCTCTTCGGGACCTTGGGCCTCCTTTAACCGATGACCTTCGCAAACAAATATGCGAAGAGTACCGGAACTCGGACGAAATAAATGGGGAGATAATGAAGATATATTCCGAGAGTTACGAGCTCTGCCGAAGTCGTGGCAAGGAGAAGCTGTCTGCAGCCAACCTGGATCCATCCTTACTCGATTCTTCAGACGACGAAGATGGTGCCTGAGGCTGATGTTCCTGTTTTTGTTTTTTCTTTCTTTAATTTATAAGATTTGTAAAAATTATCTAATATTGTAATTAGATTATATATTAATGAAAAATGGCTTCATTCCTTATGACTTCGGTATATTTATTTTCTGCCAATACTCCAATATTTATTTAAGTGAAAAGATGACAAACTCCTTTTTAAATTTGAACCCGAACTATTAAGTAACAACTAAACATGTCATATAAATGATAAGATGAAGTTTAAGAATGAAGCTTCCGAACTCAACACTTAGAAAAAATTTAGGTAATAAAGTAAAGGGATACTTATTAGTTACCAGAAGTGAGATGAGATCGCTTCATTAGGAATTTGTTTTACCCCGAAAGGCCTAACAAAACCAAGAGATGACATTTGCCTACCACGAAGGGCCTGACAAAGTCTAAAGATGACACTTGCCTACCCCGAAGGGCCTGACAAGGTCTAAGTGACCACCTGCCGAAGAGGCTACCATCGAATGGCCAGCGAGTCCACCCGAACCTCCTAACACCAATGACGTTTGCCTACCACGAAGGGCCTGACAAACTCATAAGGACCACACCGCCAAAAAGGTCGCCATCGAATGGCCGGTGAGTCCACCGAACCTCCTAACACCAATGACGTTTGCCTACCACGAAGGGCCTGACAAACTCATAAGGACCACCTGCCAAAAAGGCTGCCATCGAATGGCCAGCGAGTCCACCCGAACCTCCTAACACCAATGACGTTTGCCTACCACGAAGGGCCTGACAAACTCATAAGGACCACCTGCCAAAAAGGCTGCAATCGAATAGCCAGCGAGTCCACCCGAACCTCCTAGCTCCGTTGAACCGATCAGCAATGAAGACAAGATTTGGTCAAGAAAAAAGGGAACTTTTATTGATGATGACATAAATATTTACAGACTTCCAATGTACTGACATCATTTTTACTGAAAGTACTTCCTAAGCCTGCCAGCGTGCCAAGTATTCTTCATTGCTGACCCATCTAATGCTTTCAATCGATAAGTTCCAGTGCTTGAGACTTCGGTGATTTCATACTGGTCCTTCCGATTTGGCATTAGCTTTCCCAGATTTCGAGGTGTAGATGCTCTTGCTTCTCGAGGACAAAATCTCTTACTTGAACCTTCAAACTTTACCCCTTATTATAATGCTTGGCCACTCTTCACCGATAGTCGCTATCTGATTAAAATTCGCTTCTCTTACTTCCTCAAGCAAATCAAGGTTGGCCTTAAAGCCCTTCCTCATTGTAGATCTCTCTGAATTGGCTAACTCGAAGACTTGGAGATCCAATTTCAACTGGGACTAAGGCATCATTACCATAGGCCGGTCTAAAAGGTGAATCCCCGTTGTAGTCCTCTGAGTAGTTCGATAAGCCCATAACACGCTAAGTAGCTCCTCTGGCCATCTGCCCTTGGCTTCGTCCAATCTGCGCTTGATCCCATTTAGTAGCGTTATGTTGGTCACTTCAACTTGTCCATTCTACTGTGGATGAGCCACTGAAGTCTTTTCATCTTTGAATCCCGATTCTTTTCAAAAATGCTTCAAATTTCGATCCCACAAACCGACGTCCATCATTCGATATTACCACCTTAGGAATCCCGAAATGAAATACTACTGATTCTTTCAAAAATTTCAAGCATTCCTTGTAAGACCCCAAAATTTTTTTAAAATAAAAAGGAATTTCCTTTATTTATTATTTTGAAATAGTAAGGGTTAATTTGATTAATGTGGATAGTTAGGGGTAAAATACATAAATATTTCAAAATAAGCAAGTGGTTATAAAATATTCATTGTTATTCGGGAATATTCGTTTGGTCGTGGAATATTAAATCTTTGTCGGGGAATATTAAATGCATTTGACAAATGCTATGACATGTGGGCCCCATAACTGAAAGCGATTGGATGAGAAAAGCGACAAATATAAGTTGTTTAAAAATAACGGCGTAATTATTACCAAGTATTAATCTTTGTTGGAATACCCGGTGGTTAAAACACACTAATAACGCGTTGTTGAAGCAAGAAGCACGCGGTATTGCATCAATTATTGATCCTTACGTGAAGGCACTACTCAATAATTGTTCTGATAATTAATTATTCAAAGATTTTATTTTATTGATTCAATAATTCTTTGCGTTGGTATTTTATATTATTATTGTTTCAATAATTGTCACTTTTACGATATTTCCATTATCGGATCAATAATTCATATTATTTGAATAATATTATTAGATAACATTATTATTGGCAATGTCTAGAAAGTTACATCAAGGAGAGGTTTGGTCACCTAATCGCTGGCAAGATAAGGAGAGATCCTTATTGGAAAGCCCCTCTTTCGAGAAGCCGCTGGTCATCATAATTGTGATTACGTAATATTATTTGGGAATAATTAATTATTGATTTATATGATAAGAAAATATTTATTTGATATGGATATAAATGATGGATTTATTTATTATATGTGGTTATAATTGAAGGATTTAATGTTGAGGTGTTTTATCAAGTATTTTTGTCGGAATAGAGGTATTAAAAATCAAATCAAGATTTTTAATACGATATATTGCGTGAGTTATAATTTTTAATCGTGAATTGATGGATCGTTGCGATTTTGGATATGTTATACATATATAAGTTGAGTATATGTCTACAAATTTTGAACCGTTAAAATGAATGAATGATTTGTCATAAATTTTAAGAGGTGTTTGATTAGGAAAGTAGGGTTATAATTGATTTTGGTGGAAAATTCTAGAATTGAGTGGGCCCCACTTGTGGTTGGTGAAAAATGTGCTGAATTTTATTTCAAATGTGGTGGGTGGCAATAGTAGCGAAGTAAAGCCATCAGTAGCAGTCAAGAAATGCTTTGGTGGCTAACATTTTCCTATAAATAGAGGCTAAGTTAGAATTGAAAATCACACCGAAACAAAGTTTTTCTCTTTCTCTCTCTATATTATTGAAGCGTATTTTGTGAGTATTTAGATACTTTGAGAGTTCTTTGTTCAAAGACAAGTTTCATTCAAAGATCACTTCCGATCTTTCCTTTAGATGTAATCGATTCTTTGAGGTAAGGGATGTTATTTTCTTCTCAAATGATATTATTTCTTCAATATCATTATCTTTGAAATATTAGTTGGAACTTTTTATCAAATTTGGAACTTTTTCATGTCGGGGTTACTATTACTATTCATGAGTTACTATTCATGAGTTACTATTCACGAGTTACTATTCACAAAAGCGTGAAAATGTTTTTTTGTGGAATTTTTATCTTTTGGTGTCTGAGATTCTTATTCACGTATCTAAGACTATTCACGATATCTGACACTATTCATCGAAAAATAAAATTTCTTCTTTTCGTCCAAAATATCTATTCGGATACTAGCTTTGATTGTATCCATGTTTTGATCATTCTTGAATTTTACACCACTATGATTATTTTTGAGGTATTTTGGACGTGGATAAAACCAAGTCACGAATCCTTAATCCTTAATCCTTGTCATTTTGTTTCCTTTGGATTCGTTTCTTTTAAAAAAAAATATTTTCATCATCCTCGGTCTTAAATGATGATATTATGGAATATCTTTGGCACAGAGTGCAAAGATGAATGATTTCTTAAGAATATCTTTGGCTCGTAGTGCAAAGATGAATGATTCTGAAGAATATCTTTGGCCGTAGTGCAAAGATGAGCAGTGTTTAAATGAACATGACCCGGTGATGAATATCTTTGGCACTGTAGTGCAAAGATGAATATTTGATTCGGATGTTTATGGATTGATGTTACGGGGATAAAAGATAGAGCGATGAACTTTTAAATTCATACATAGAAGATAGTAGTTTGCATTCTCTACTTAACTCTTCTAATGAATTATTATTTCGGCTGCGAATATTGATTTAAAATTTGTTGTCTATTGTATTCTATTAGATTTTTTCCTCGTTGAAGACTAACGATAATTTGTTGTATATTATCTTAGTCATAATATTCTTTTCTTGAGCTAGTTGAGCTCACCCTTTTCCTTTTTGTTCCATTCTTCTCGGGAGGCGAGAATATAGCGAAAGCATTTAGTCTGGGGTATGGAATGAAGGTTTTAGAAAGGATTGTTTAGTAGTCCTCACCATTTTTGTAAAATAATGTATCAATAAATGTGATGAGAATTTATTTGAGTATAGATATTGTCTATAAGATAATATTTGTATTTAAACTCACGATTTATCTTGTTGTAATAATAAAGTTGTAGTTGTTTTACATACCATGTATTGACAACTCAGAATGGGTGATGTATACCTATTTTGGGGGCGTCACATTCCTGTTCCGTTATTAACCTAAGTGGTTTTGCTTCTACCCACTTGGTCATATAGTCGATGGCAACTATAACAAAGTCGACTTGACCTTTTGCCTTTTGGTAGTGGACCCGAGATATCAACCAGGATAAATGAAGGGTATAGGAGATAAGATCGAGTATAGCTCTTTCGGTGGTATTTGAGATGTGGGATCGGATTTGATTGAGTTGACACTTCGCACTTTTTTTGACGTATTCATTCGCTTTCTTTGAAGATGGTAGGCCATTGAACAAGCGAGCGATGATGAGCGAGGGATGTTTAGAAGCTTTTTGCGATTCATGCAAAATCGCACGAGGAGACTCGTGTTCAAAATACGAGGAGAAATGATAGCAATTCACGGGTTGTCATGCCCAAATGCAAGCGATTCAAAGAGTTGGGACCACACGAATTTAAGGGAAAGCCAGATCCGATCACACGGCGGAAACATGGGTCAACCAAATTACCAAGATATTCGATGTCTTGGGATGCGGAGGAACAGAAGGTTCCATTCGCCACCTTTATGTTCCGTGGCGAGGCAGACTCTTTGGTGGGAGTCGTGAAGCGTACCCATCCGGTACTTTTCGGCATGTCTTGGGAGAGCGTTTGAGAGACTATTTAATGACAAATACTTTCACGAAAGTATTCGCTATATGAAGGAAGTGGAGTTCATCGATTAGAGCAAAACAACATGGCGGTGTCTCGAAGATGAGGCAAAGTTTGCGAGTTATCCGAGTTTGCACCTCATTTGGTGGAGAATGAGGAACTTATGACGCGGATGTTTCTTAGAGGTTTGAAACGGCGTCGTCGCCAAGATATCTCATTTCTCATAAACTTTCTCTTTATTGAGGATGTTGTAAACATGGCTCAATTATTAGGCGAGATAACGAGTACTACAGTGTTGAGGACCCACAACCAGGATCGTACCAAAGATAGCGATCAATGAGAATAATGATAACCAATGGAGAGAAAAGCAGACGGACAAAAATGGTTACCACGTGGTGGTAATCATGGTCATGAAAAAAGAAGAAGCGAGTCGGGGAGGAGATTTTAAAAAGAGGAGATTTAACAACGACTATGTGAAGGCAGCGGTCTTGGCAAAGAATCGGGTTCTAAGGGAGGAGAAACGACCACCGTCGTATATGCTACAAATGCGGAAAAGAGGACATATCGATCAAGCGCCCACAACAGTTCAAGGTATGCTATAGTTGTGGAAATGAAGGACATATCGCTTCGAGATTATACTGATAGCGAAACCTAGTTCAGTGAGACGGTGACTCGAAAAGATCGAGAAAAGTCAAAGTCAACGATTCCGGAAGAGCATTTGTTGTGGATTGGTCATAATGCGAGGAACCAAACGAGGTGATCACGGGTAAGCTATTTATAAATTCTTGCGAAGTTTATACCTTACTTGATCACCGGTGCTACCCATTCATTTATCTCTCCTGCATGTGCTCAACGTTTAAACTTGACTCAGGAGAAATTAGACTTTGACCTATCTGTGGAAACTCCGTTAGGAGAAACTTTCATCACATCCTTTGTTTATAAATCTTGTTTGATTCAAGTTGGCACCATTACCTTACCGTTGACCTTATCTCTTTAAAGATACTTGCTTTTGATGTGATTTTAGGAATTGATTGGTTAACTACTCATCATGCCAAAATTGATTGTTTTCGTAAGGTTGTTAGTTTTATATTCCTAACCAACCCGTTATATTTAATTCAAGCAACTAAACCATTAAAATCAATCACTATCATATCTAATCATAAAGCTATTCGTTTATTGAAAACGGATGTCAAGCTTTCTTAGCCCATGTTATGGATTTGAATAAAGACACGTCAAATTTGAATAATATTCTGTTGTTATTGACTTTCTGACGTATTTTCGAAGAACTTCCGGTCTACCCCGTAAGCGTGAAGTTGAATTCTTTATTGATCTTGAACCTAAGTACAAAGCCCATTTCTAAAACCCCATATCGAATGGCTCTATTGAACTTCGAGGAGTTAAAGGTCCAACTCGAGGAATTGTTTGACATCGGTTTCATTCGTCTCTAGTACATCTCCTTGGGGTGCTCTGTTTTATTTGTAAAGAAGAAAAAGGCGGGAGTATGCGACTTTGTATTGACTATCGGGAATTGAACCATGTCACCATCAAGAATAGGTATCCTCTACCTCGTATTGATGACTTGTTTGACCCGATTCTGAGGGCACAATTCTTTTCAAAAATCGATCTTAGATTACGGATATCATCATTTGAAGATTAAAAGCGAGGATATTCAAAGGCGCCTTGAACTTCGGTATGGGCATTATGAATTCTTAGTCGTATCTTTCGGACTAACTAATGCTCCTGCGGCTTTCATGGATATGATGAACCGAGTATTCAAGGAATATTTGGATCGGTTTGTTGTTGTCTTTATTGATGACATCCTTATATATTCCAAAAGTCGTGAAGATCATGAGCACCATTTGAAATTTGGTACTCAAAGGCTTCGTGAAAACCAACTATATGCCAAATTGAAGAAATCGAGTTCGGCGAGGAAGTAGCCTTTCTTGGGCATGTGGTGTCAAAACATGGAGTATCTGTTGATCCGTGAAGATTGAAGCAATACAAAAGTTAGAGCAACCAAAGTCGGTGGTTGAAGTACGTAGCTTTTGGGCTTAAAGTGGTTATTATCGGAGATTCGTGGAAGGGTTTTCTCGAATCGCTACTCCATTAACTCAATTAACTCGGAAGGATACAAAATTCGTTTTGGAATGAAAAATGCGAGAAGAGTTTCCAAGAGCTTAAGAGGAGACTTATTTAAGCACTGTTCTAACAATACCATCTGGTTCGGATGGATTTGTTATCTCAACAACGATGCTTGAGGCAAAAGGGTTAGGATGTGTTCTCATGCAGCGTGGGAAAGTCATAGCCTATGCCTCATGACAACTTAAAGAGTATGAGAGGAATTATCCTACTCATGATCTAGAGTTAAGCAATGATCGTTTCAGCTTAAAGATATGGAGGCACTATCTATATGGGGAGAAAGTGGAGATATATTCGAGACCATAAAAGCCTTAAATATTTCTTCACTCAAAAAGAACTCAACACGCGGCAATGACGTTGGCTCGAACTATTGAAAGACTACGACCACACTATTGATACCATCACGGTAAAGCGAGCGTGGTGGTGGCGCGATTGAGTAGAAGATCATATGCGGAGGAGCGAGTGCGATGATGTCAAGTATACGCGTAGAGCCAACTTTAATAGAAAAGTTAAGGTTGCTCGAGCCACCGAAGGCCGGTGATGATCGTATGAAGAAAGAAAGTACAAGAAGGAGCTATTCCTAAGCGAGAATTGATGAAGAAGGAATACTTGAGTCCACTCTAGACTTTGTGTTCCTAACGACTCGATTTGAAGAACAAGATTATGATGGAGGCACACAATATACCATTTGCAATCCATCACGGAAGTACTAAAATGTATCGTGATCTTGACATACATTTTGGTGGAACAATATGAAGAGAGAGATTGCAAAGTTTATCTCAATGTGTTTAACTTGTCGGCGTGTAAAGGCGGAGCATCTAGTACCTAAGGGTCCGTTGCAACCACTTGAGATTAGGAATGGAAGTGGGAATACATTACCATGGATTTACAGGTCTTCCCTACGGTTTCTCAAGGCATCAATGCTATTTGGGTTATTGTTGATAGATTAACCAAATCTGCTCATTTCTTGCCGATCGGAGACTTATTCCTTGAGCGTCTTGCTTTAGTATATACGTAAATGAGATTGTGAGGTTGCATGGCATACTGTATCCATAGTTTCTTGGATCGTGACCCAAGATTCACTTCAAGATTTTGGGTTAGCTTGCAAAAAGCTATGAGCGCAGATTTGCGATTTAGTTGAGCATACCATCCCCAAGCAGACGGACAATGAGAGAGGACTATTCAAACTCTTGAAGATTTATTAAGACTCTGTGTCCTAGACTTCAAGAGGCGAGTTGGGATAAGTATTTACCATTGGTGGAATTCTCCTACAACAATGAGTTATCGAGCAAGTATAGGTGTGGCTCCATTGAAGCATTATATGACGAAAATGTCGTTCTCGATATGTTGGGATGAGGTGGGTGAAGCAACATTGTTGGGACTAGAAGTTAATACGTATGACTCACCGAAAAGATCCAAATGATTCGACAACGTATACAAATGGCACAAGATCGACAAAAGAGTTATGCGGATCTTCATCGAAAGGGCGTGGAATTTAGTGTAGGGGATCATGTATATTGCGAGTTGCTCCATGGAAGGAGTTACAAGATTTGGGAAGAGGAAAGCTCGATCCACGATTTATTGGTCCATTTCAAATTCTTGACCGAGTAGGAAATGTAGCCTATAGACTTGCATTACCTCAAGTATGTCTCGTGTTCATAATGTGTTTCATATATCATGCTTCGTAAATATGTGAAAGACCCGAACCACGTTATAGAGTTAGAACCAGGACGAGATAATAGAAGACTTAACGTATGAGGAGGTACTGTCAAGATTTTGGATAGGAAGGAGCATGTCCTGTGAAAAGGTCATACCACAAGTTAAAGTTTTGTGGAGGAATCATGCTTTATAGAGGAAATGACACAGGGAATTGGAAGCGGAAATGAAAGCGAGGTATCCTCACCTTTTGAAACACAGTCGTCACGTCGATTTTGAGGACGAAATTTCATAAGGAGGGAGGTTGTAAGACCCCGAAATTTTTTAAATAAAAGGAATTTCCTTTATTTATTATTTTGAAATAGTAAGGGTTGATTTGATTAATGTGGATAGTTAGGGGTAAAATCATAAATATTTCAAAATAAGCAAGTGGTTATAAAATATTCATTGTTGTCGGGGAATATTCGTTTGGTCGTGGAATATTAAATCTTTGTCGGGGAATATTAAATGCGACAGGCGTGACCATGTGTGGGCCCAATATCGGAAAGCGATTGGATGAGGAAAAGCGACAAATATAAGTTGTTTAAAAATAACGGCGTAATTATTACCAGATTAATATCTTTGTTGGAATACCGGTGGTTAAAACACACTAATAACGCGTTGTTGAGCAAGAAGCTTTGCAGTATTGCATCAATTATTGATCCTTACGTGAAGGCACTACTTTCAATAATTATTACGATAATTCTTATTCAATATTTTCTTTTATTGATTCAATAATTGCTTTGCGTTGGTATTTTATATTATTCTTTGTTTCAATAATTGTCTTTGCTGATATTTCCCATTATCGGATCAATAATTCATATTATTTGAATAATATTATTAGATAACATTATTGGCAATGTCTAGAAAGTTACATCTAAGGAGAGGTTTGGTCACCTAATTGCGCGGCGCGATGAGGAGAGATCCTTATTGGAAAGCCCCTCTTTCTGAGAGCGCACTGGTGGTTGTCATAATTGTGATTACGTAATATTATTTGGGAATAATTAATTATTGATTTATATGATAAGAAAATATTTATTTGATATAGATATAAATGATGGATTTATTTATTATATGTGGTTATAATTGAAGGATTTAATGTTGAGGTGTTTTATCAGTATTTTTGTCGGAATAGAGGTATTAAAAATCAAATCAGTATTTTTACGATATATTGCGTGAGTTATAATTTTTAATCTGACCGTTGGATCGTTGCGATTTTTGGATATGTTATACATATATAAGTTGAGTATATGTCTACAAATTTTGAACCGTTAAAAATGAATGAATGATTTGTTATAAATTTTAAGAGGTGTTTGATTCGGAAAGTAGGGTTATAATTGATTTTGGTGGAAAATTCTAGAATTGAGTGGGCCCCACTTGTGGTTGGTGAAAAAATGTGCTGAATTTTATTTCAAATGTGGTGGGTGGCAATAGTAGCGAGTAAAGCCATCGGTGTGGGTCAAGTCTGCTTGGTGGCTAACATTTTCCTATAAATAGAAGGCTAAGTTAGAATTGAAAATCACACGAAACAAAGTTTTCTCTCTTCTCTCTCTATATTATTGGCGTATTTTGTGAGTATTTAGATACTTTGAGAGTTCTTTATTCAAGTACAAGTTTCATTCAAACATCACTTAGATCTTTTCCTCCGGAAATCTTGATTCTTTGAGGTAAGGGATGTTATTTTCTTCTCAAATGATATTATTTCTTCAATATCATTATCTTTGAAATATTGGTTGGAACTTTTTATCAAATTTGGAACTTTTTCATGTCGGGGTTACTATTCATGAGTTATTCACGATTCTATTGAGTTACTATTCACGATTCTTATTCACGTTCTTATTAATAAAAGCGTGAAAATGTTTTTTTTGTGGAATTTCTATCTTTTGGTGTTGAGTTCTTATTCACGTATCGGCACTATTCACGTATCTGACCACTATTCATCGAAAAATAAAATTTCTTCTTTTTCGTCCAAAATATCTATACGGATACTAGCTTTGATTGTATCCATGTTTTGATCATTCTTGAATTTTACACCACTATGATTATTTTTGAGGTATTTTTTGGACATGGATAAAACCAAGTACGAATCCTTAATCCTTAATCCTTGTCATTTTGTTTCACTTTGGATTCGTTTCTTTAAAAAAAAAATTATTTTTCATCATCCTCGGTCTTAAATGATGATATTATGGAATATCTTTGGCTGTAGTGCAAAAGATGAATGATTTCTTAAGAATATCTTTGGCACATAGTGCAAAAGATGAATGATTCTGAAGAATATCTTTGGCCCGTAGTGCAAAGATGAGCAGTGTTTAAATGAACATGACCCGGTGATGAATATCTTTGGCACTGTAGTGCAAAGATGAATATTTGATTCAGGATGTTTATGGATTGATGTTACGGGGATAAAAGATGAGCGATGAACTTTTAAATTCATACATAGAAGATAGTAGTTTGCATTCTCTACTTAACTCTTCTAATGAATTATTATTTCATTGCGAATATTGATTTAAAATTTGTTGTCTATTGTATTCTATTAGATTTTTCCTGTTGAAGACTAACGATAATTTGTTGTATATTATCTTAGTCATAATATTCTTCTTGAGCTAGTTGAGCTCACCCTTTTCCTTTTGTTCCATTATTCGGGGAGGCGAGAATATAGTGAGTACGAGTCGGGGTATGAAATGAAAGTTTTAGAAAGGATTATTTAGTAGTCCTCACCATTTTTGTAAAATAATGTATCAATAAATGTGATGAGAATTTATTTGAGTATAGATATTATCTATAAGATAATATTTGTATTTAAACTCACAGTTTTACTGTTGTAATAATAAAGTTGTAGTTGTTTCTGTACCATGTATTGACAACTCAGAATGGGTGATGTATACCTATTTTGGGGGCGTCACATTCCTGTTCCGTTATTAACCTAAGTGGTTTTGCTTCTACCCACTTGGTCATATAGTCGATGGCAACTATAACAAAGCTGACTTGACCTTTTGCCTTCGGTAGTGGACCCAGTATATCAACCCCCCAGACAGCGAAGGGTATAGGAGATAAGATCAAGTATAGCTCTTCTGGTGGCTGATGTGGGATCGGACTGTTGAGTTGACACTTCTCGCACTTTTTGACGATTTCGCTTCTTTGAAGATGGTAGGCCAATAGTATCCTTGTCGAAGTACTTTATAAAGCAATGTGTGACACCCCCAAAATTAGGTATACGTCACCCATCTTGGGTCGCCAGATACATGGTATAAATACTAATAAAAACGTAATTATACGGTTTTGGTGTAAAATACGACAAAACATAACTCGAGATTTTAAGCGGGGATATTGCCTTCAGACAATATTCATTCTCAATGAGAGTCCTCGTTACATTTATCAGAACACTATTTAATGAATAGTGAGGACTACTAGCAAACACTATCATCAGGACCATCATCACTCCGTTCCCGACTCATCCCGACTATATTCTCTTATTACACGAAAAGGAATTGTGAAGTAAAAGGGTGAGCACAACAAGCTCAAAGAAAGAATATCATGACTAAAAGGTAACTACGTTATCAATAGCTTTCGTAATAATAAATCGTAGATTTATAACATATGGTAGATGATAAAACTTTAATTTCAACCATAGTCATAGAATGAATCAACAATCCATTAGAAGAGTCAAGTAGAACATAATGTCTACTATCTCTTCTAGATTAAAAGTTCATCGTTGATATTTTATTCCTGTAATACTTATCAACAGTTCTTTGTTATACTCAAGACAATTAGAACCTTCATCACTTGTTTTCACCTGAACCACCAAATATGTTAGTTAAATTCACAATTCATATTTATAATAATGTGAATCAACAGTTCTTTCTTGCCACAAAGGCTTAAAAAAATGTTTACTCAATATCCTTATCCCAAGGCTAAAGATATTCCAATGTAATAACAATGATCATACCAATCAGTTGTCTACCTTTGCACTACGTGCCAAAGATATTCAACTATAAAACCAATCGCTGAGACTCAGCTTAAATAAATATTCCACATCATCGAATCATCCATGCACTACTGGCCAAGGATATTCGTTAGTATCACCAGTGGTCATGATCATGTTATACACATGTCCATCTTTGCACTACGGGTCAAGGCTATTAATTAACAATTCATCTTTGCACATAAGCCAAAGATAGTCAACTGTATAACCAATAACCAACAGTTCAATAAAGAATATATGAAACTGCAAATGGATTTCCACCGCCATGCGGTAATCCACTTTAGACAGATTATTTTCACAATTTAATAAGGAATGAATGTAAAAGATCATTCACCACGCATGTGGTAATCCACATAGGCAGTTATTCCAATGTAATAAATAAAAGGCGGAATAAATGAAGGATTCACCATGCATGCGATAGAAACCAAGATGCAGAAAAGTTATTCTCAGCAGAATAATAAATCTGAGAATAACAAAGGCGGAACCCAGTGTCCGTGTAGAACACGATGAGGATATTCCACGAGAATAATAAAGAGCGGAACCAGTCCGGCATAAAAGCTGATGAGGATGTTCCAGCGGAATCGTATATACTGGAATAATAAGTAATGGAAACAGGTCGGTGAAATTACACCGATGAGGATGTTCCAATGAATAATAAAGATGGAACCGATCCGGTGTAAAACACACAGATAGGATATTCCAAAGAATAATAAAGAAGCGGAACCAGTCGGTGAAATTCACACCGAGCAGGATGTTCCAATGAATAATAATAATGGAATAACAAAAGAAATCACCGGTATCACGGTAATCAGCGTATCTGAGTTATTCTTTCTACCATAAAATATAATATCCTCTTACCAATAGTAATAACCTCCCCTTACGTAGCATGTGACTTGATTACGCTTCTCGTGAAATTGATCAATTTAAACAATGTTTGAATTCCTTACCAAATGGAGAGTGCATCCACAATGATTCAAAGATCCTTTAGACATCCATCACATAATACCAATGCCATAAACTACCATGTTTCTAAGCGAGCATGATATGATACAGAGGCGAGGATAACCTATCCCAAAACCCCATAGATTTCAAACGCCTTCCATAAAAAATCTAGACCACGCCTTGCCACACATCCCACTAAAATATAAATCAATTTGAGTCACCACCATTATTTGTCTTGGTAATGATCTTCGTGGCTTCTTGATGTCTACCGTGACCTTGGGTAAGTAAATCGTAGGCGTTAATCTCTTTCAATGGGACATCTTGTTGAACGTATATCCCAAATTATTCACATGCCTGCCCTCGCATAGTAGTCCAATGCCTTTTGAAGGATGACTCACTCAACCTCGCCAGATATACACCATGTAGCACTTGAAATGCCCACCATGGCAAAAAGAAGCACCACAAACACTTAACGAACCATGAGCAGAACAACTAAGATATAGAAGAAGAAGAAGAAAGAATTAAAGGGTTATGTACCACCATTAATTGGTGCTCCAAATTTTGAGATAAATAAGCGACTAGCTTGGTTTGCGAGATGAGGAGAGAATCAAAAGAGTCTTGTCCTCCCAAAAGAAAAAAATGAATCAATGAATCCAGGACTCCCATCATTCTTTTCTTTTTATTTCTTTTTTTTCCCCACGTCGTTTGTCTCCTCTTTTCTTTTATTAATCCACCCGTGACTCGAATTATTATCCAATTGTTACTTTGATAATGGTGATTGAAAGAGGTCTCAACGACTTCAGACATAAATTACGAAATTTATAATCTCATGTGATTTGATATTTTAATATAAAATTTTTATGAACATACCTTAGAGCCAAATATAAATAAATAAATAATAAATTAAAATTTTTAAATATTACCTTTAAAGTTAATCCTTTATCAATTTAATTATTCACAAAAATAGAAAATTGAATAATTTTATTTCATAAAAATTAGGGTCTCACATAATGACTTAAGCTTAGTCATATGGTCGCTTGCAGATACCTTCATGTACTTCCAAGAAAGCATATTCTTCAGATGGAGTCAGGCATTTCAGTAGTGGAGATGAGAAAGCTCTTCGGAACAGATCCCCATCAATCAGAACAAAATTAGCACTTTTATACTTGATTTTCTTGGCGAGCATCCGATCCGAAGGTAAGACGCCATCTGCCAGATACTCTATATATGGAGTCAACCAGCAGTTGGTTCGATCAATGCACATTACCGATTCATAATGGACACTAGGATGTTGCAAAGTTTCTAAATAAACCGACCCATCAAAGATGTTAACATCCGTAGTGGCTAATTTGGAGAGTGCATCAGCAATTGAATTGTTATTACGCTCGACCCCTTGAAACTCGTAGGATTGGAAATGCTGAAGTTGTTCCTTCAATTCTGTTATATATTTGATCATTTTTGGGCCTCGAGCTTCGTATTCCATAGAAAGTTGCTTAACGACTAAGCGAGAATCATCGAAGATGATTATTCTTTGCACTTCAAGACTCTTTGCGCTACCGTAACCTCGCAAGTACCGCTTCATACCAAACTTCGTTGTTTGTCGCTTTGAATCGAAATCATGGCTCTTTGACCTTGAATCCTCCGGACTCGTTAGAATAATCCATGCTCCATCGACATCCGTGGTAGAAGACCCATCTCGATCAAACGTCCACAATTACGCTTCGCTAAAGAATCGCAAGAATCGCTCGTCAGATCCTTGACTACCGCCACAACTTCATTAGCTTCGTAAAACGAGCATTCAACAACAAAATCAGCCAAGGCTTGCCCTTTGATGGTCGTTTCGGGATGATATTCAATGAAAATTGGGACAACTCCATCGTCCATGCATTTAATCTCCCGATACCTCAAAGTTTGCCCATAATCTTCTTTTTAAAGGTCGATCAGTATATACTATTACCAATCTACCTCGAAGTATTGCCTAACCTTTCGACTAGCAGTTATTAAAACAAAAGCAAACTTTTCAATGTTGGGTACCTTGTTTCAAAGATCCGAAGGACATGGCTTACATAATAAACCGTGTCGCTTACCCCAACTTCACGCACCAAAACCCGCTTCCTATCGCCAAACGAACTAGCCGCTAAGTACAAATATAGGGGTTCAAGCAGGAGCGGGCTTCACCAACAAAGGCGTCAAGATAAGTAGGACTTGATGCTCCGGAAGGCATCCTCACACTCGAAGTCCATTGAACGCGTCTTTGATTCTTCTCTACCTTTCAATGTATCAAAGAACGGTAGACATTTTTCCGCCGACTTGGACATGAACCTCCTTAAAGTCGCAATCCTTCCGAAATGACGTTGAACATCTTTAAATGACTGAGGAGTCTTCATGTTCAGGATCGTTTGAATATTTTCTGGATTGGCCTCAATTCCTCTCTGACTGACAAGATAGCCCAAAAATTTTCCAGACCTTAGACCGAAGGTGCACTTAGTGGGGTTCAGTCTCAAATTGTGCTGACGAATTGTCTGAAAGCATTCTTCTAAATCATCTAGATGTTTATGCACCAAGATGCTTTTGACAATCATGTCGTCTACGTACACCTCCACATTCCTGCCCAGCTGATATCTGAAGACATGGTTCATCATCCTCTGGTATGTGGCTCCGGCATTGATGAGGCCGAAAGTCATTTTCTTATAGGCATATACTAAACGATACGTAATAAACGCCGTCTTCGGTATATCCTCCTTGCACATGGAAATTTGATGATATCCAGAGAATGCGTCCATGAAACTTAACAAAGCATACCACGAAGTGGCATCGATAAGTTGGTCGATGTGGGGTAGAGGGTAGAAATCCTTCGGACAAGCCTTATTTAGGTCAGTGTAGTCGATACAGACTCGCCATTTACCATTTTGCTTCGTAACCAAGACCACATTCGCCATCCATTGTGGGTAGTCAATCTCAAGATGAAGTCACCGCCAACAGCTTTTGTAATCTCTTCGTCAATTATTCACCGACGCTCAAAGTGCGAAAATCCTCCTCTTCACGGACCGGCTTCTTTGACGGATCTACCTCCAAACCGATGCTCAACAATATCCCCGCTTACTCTCGGCATATCCCGAGGCTCCCATGCAAAAATATCAACATAGCATTGCAGAGCTCCGTGAGAGGTTCGTCCGGGAGAGGTTCCAGTGAGACCAGCATTATAGCGAGAATTAATGAAATTTAATTTTCTCTAATTTATTATTTTCAAGAAATAGTAAGGGTCCACCACCTTGATGTGTGATTAATGTGGATCTAGTTAGTGCATCCCTCGATAAGGTAAAATCATAAGAATATTTCAAAACCGAAAGCAGTGGTTATAAAATATTCATTGTTGTGGGGTAATCTTCATCGTTTGGAGATTGGAATATTAAATCTCTGTCTTGAGGGGAATATTAAATGTAACGGCCGCTTCTTTCCAACGAGTTTGCGAAGTACCCCGGTGATGACATCTGTTGTAAGATCCCAACTTATTATTAATGAAATTTAATTTTTCTATTTATTATTTTGAAATAGTAAGCGATGGATGTAAAAAGCAAATAGCAAAATAAGCAGTGGTTATAAAATATAAGGAATATTGGTCGTGGAATAATCGCTTTCGGGGAATATTAAAACTGACAAGGCGTGTGGGCCCCATAAGCGGAAAGATTGGATCGACGAAGAAAACGACAAATATAAGTTGGTCAAAAATAACGGCGTAGTTATTTACCATTAATCTTGTTAAAATACTGGGTGGTTAAAACACGGTTGCTTTGCGGTATTGCACGATTATTGATTCTTACGTGAAGGCCTTTACTCGATAATGGTTCTGATAATTCTTCGATTAGATATTTTATTGATTGATAATTCTTTGCGTTGATATTTTATATTCTTTGTTGTTTGATAATTGTCATTTACTGATATTTTTCATTATCGAAAGCAATAATTCATATTATCTGAATAATATTATTAGATAACATTATTGGCAATGTCTAGAAAGTTACATACAGGAGAGGTTTGGTACGCTTTAATTGCTTGCGCGAGTGAGGAGAAATTCTTATTGGAAAGCCCCTCTTTCACAGGAGCTGCTGGTTGTCGATATTGTGATTCTGTAATATTATTTGTGAATAATTAATTATTGATTCATATGATGAGGAAAATATTGATTTTATGTGGATATAGATGGAGAAAAATTTTAATGTGACAATTGTTGAAAATTGAAATTTTATCTTTTACGATAAGATAATGTATTATTATATTTTAATAATATAATAATGGTGATATTTTACAACGAATGTGGGATATATGAGTATCTGAGGAGGAAGAGTATTTTTGTTGCAATAAATGTTTAAAACATGTTAAACATGTCGGTGGACCCCATTTATTGGTGAAATTTGATTATAGCTTTTGTAAAATTGTTGGTTTGTGGATTTGGTCGATTTACATTTGGAATTTGGAAAAACTTTCTTCTACAAAGTTGTAGAGAATTGAATTTCCTATAAAAACTCGCATGAGATTGAAATTTTACGATAAAAGGGCTATTTATTATGAATTATTGATGTTACGAAATTCTGAATAATTGATTTTTGGAAGTTTTAATTATTTTAAATAATAAAAACGTTTTTGATTTGTTTGGTAGACTTATTTGTTGTCAAGCATGGCATTTGAATTCGGATCATAGATTGTGTGCGTAGGAATTTATATAATATATTAATATTATATTAAATTTTACTACTTTAGTGTTCTAGCGATTTCTATAAATAGGGTGCTTGGGTTAGAATTGAAAATCACACGAAGCTGAAGTTTTCTCTCTCTATATTATCGGCGTATTCTTGTGAGTATTTTGAGTATAATTTGAGTATTATTATTATTGGTGCAAGTTCAAGTCATAGCCTATATATCGGTGTTTTAATTTAAATCTTGATCTTTTTCGAGTAAGGGATATTATTTTTTTCGTAATGATATTATTTCTTGATATCATTATGTTGAAATATTGATCTGAAGTTTTTATCAAATTTGGAACTTTTGGTGTGAGATTCTTATTCACGATATCTGGCCTTTATTTACGTATCGACACTTTATTCACGAATCGGCACTTATTCATGAAAAATGAAAATTTTTCTTTTTCGTCCAAAATATCTATTACGGATACTAGCTTTGATTGTATCCATGTTTTGATCATTCTTGAATTTTACACCACTTTGTGATTATTTTTGAGGTATTTTTGGGCGTGAATAAAACAAAATACGAATCCTTAATCCTTAATCCTTGTCATTTTGTTTCCTTTGGATTCGTTTCTTTAAAAATATTTTCATCATCTTGAGTCTTAAATGATGATATTATGGAATATCTTTGCTTTGTAGTCAAAGATGAATGATTTCTGAAGAATATCTTTGGCTTTGTAGTGCAAAGATGAGCAGTGTTTAGATGAACATGACCCGGTGATGAATATCTTTGGCTGTAGTGCAAAGATGAATATGTGATTCGGATATATATTGATTGATGTTACTGGGGATAAAAGATGAGCGATGAACTTTTAAATTCATACATGGAAGATAGTAGTTTGCATTCTACTTAACTCTTCTAATGAATTATTATTTCAGCTGCGAATATTGATTTAAAATTTGTTTTCTATTGTATTCTATTAGATTTTTCCTGTTGAAGACTAACGGTAATTTGTTGTATATTATCTTAGTCATAATATTCTTTCTTGAGCTAGTTGAGCTCACCCTTTTCCTTTTGTTCCATTTTTTTCTCGGGAGGCGAGAATATAGCGAGTGCGAGTGGGGTATGGAATGAAGGTTCTAGAGAGAGTTGTTTAGTAGTCCTCACCATTTTTGTAAAATAATGTATCGATAAATGTGATGAGGATTTATTTGAGTATAGATATTATCAGAAGATAATATTTGTATTTAAACTCACGGTTTTTCTTGTTGTAATAATAAAGTTGTAGTTGTTTTTACGTACCATGTATTGACAATTCGAGAATGGGTGATGTATACCTATTTTGGGGCGTCGCGGTTGGTATCGAGCTTAGGATATGATCTCTGGCGGAGATCGGAGAATAGAACTAGGAGGGAGGCAGAGTAAATCATTCGCTAGTGTGTCTACTAAGCTTATTTGTTAGTTGGTGATTATATAGGGATATTATGTGATATATTGATTTCCTTAATTAACCCTTGTTTTATGGCGGTATTTGAGAATGTCGTGATTGAGAATAATAACAATGGAAATGAGGATAGTGGAGCGCTTTGTACTCACCAAGCGAGGAGAGAGCGTACAGCAACATGGCAATGTTCCTCCTGTGAACAACACCATTGAAGCGAGATGATGAGCGAGGGGATGTTTAGAAGTTTTTGCGATTCATGCAAAATCGACGAGGAGACTCGTGTTCAAAATCTGAGGAGGAAATGATAGCAATTCACGGGTTATCTGAGCGATTCAAAGAGTTGGGACCACGAATTTAAGGAAAGCGGATCCGATCATGGCGCGAAACATGGGTCAAACAAATTACAAGATATTCGATGTCTTGGGATGCGGAGAAAGCAGAAGGTTCCATTCGCCACCTTTATGTTAAAGTGGCGGCGGACTCTTGGTAGAAGTCGTAAGCGTACCCATCCGTACTTTTCGGCATGTCTTGGGAGGCGTTTGAAGCTATTTAATGACAAATACTTTCACGAAAGTGTTCGTCGTATATGAAGGAAGTGGAGTTCATCAGATTGGAACAAAACAACATGGCGGTGTCTCGAAGACGAGGCAAAGTTTGCGAGTTATCGAGGTTTGCACCTCATTTGGTGGAGAATGAGGAGCGTATGGCGGATGTTTACGAGAGGTTTGAAACCCGGCGTCGACAATATCTCATTTCTCATAAATTTTCTCTCTATTCGGATGTTGTTAATGAGGGCTCGATTGTTAGGCGAGATAACGAGTATATTGACGAGGACCATAACGAGGATCGTACGGAGATAGCGATCAGCAGAATAATGATAACCGGTGGAGAAAAAAAGCAGACGGACAAAAATGGTAACCACTCTGGTGGTAATCATAGCCGTGAAAATAGAAAAAAGCGAGTCGGGAGGAGATTTTAAAAGGAGATTTAACAGCGACCGTATGAAGGCAGCGGTCTTGCGTGAGAATGGGTTCTAAGGGAGGAGAAACGACCACCGGTCGTATATCTACAAATCACGGAAAAAGAGGACATATCGGTCAAGCGCCTACGATTCAAGGTATGCTTATAATTGTGGAAAGGAAGGACATATCGCTCGAGATTATGCGGTAGCGAAAACCTAGTTCAGTGAGGGACGGTGACTCTCAAAAAAACTATCGAGAAAAGTCAAAGTCAGCGATTAGGGAAGGCGTTTGTTTGTGGTGGTCAAAATCGAAAACCCAAGCGAGGTGATCACGGGTAAGCTATTTATAAATTCTTGCGAAGTTTATACCTTACTTGATCTGGGGTGCTACCCATTCATTTATCTCTCTCTGCTTGTGCTCAGCGTTTAAACTTGACTCAGGAGAAATTAGACTTTGACCTCTGTGGAAACTCGTTAGGAGAAACTTTCATCACATCCCTTTGTTTATAAATCTTGTTTGATTCAAGTTGGCACCATCACCTTACATTGACCTTATCTCTTTAAAGATACTTGCTTTTGATGTGATTTTAGGGATTGATTGGTTAACTACTCATCATGCCAAAATTGATTGTTTTTCGTAAGGTTGTTAGTTTTCATATTCCTAACTAACTTGACTTTGTTATGCAATTCAACAACTAAACCATTAAAATCAATCACTATCATATCTAATCATAAAGCTATTCGTTTATTAAAAAGCGGATGTCAAGCTTTCTTAGCCCATGTTATGGATTTGAATAAAGACACGTCAAATTTGAATAATATTCTGTTGTTATTGACTTTCTGGCGTATTTCTGAAGAACTTCCGGTCTACCCCGAGCGTGAAGTTGAATTCTTTATTGATCTTGAACACAGTACAAAGCCCATTTCTAAAACCCCATATCGAATGGCTCTATTGAACTTCGAGGAGTTAAAGGTCAACTACGAGGAATTGTTGGACATCGGTTTCATTCGTCTAGTACATCTCCTTGGGGTGCTCTCTGTTTTATTCGTAAAGAAAGAAAGGCGGAGTATGCGACTTTTGTATTGACTATCGGGAATTGAACCATGTCACCATCGAGAATAGGTATCCTCTACCTCGTATTGATGACTTATTTGACCGATTTGAGGCACAATTCTTTTCAAAAATCGATCTTCGTTACGGATATCATCTTTGAAGATTAGGCGAGGATATTCAAAGGCGCCTTGAGAACTTCGGTATGGGCATTATGAATTCTTAGTCGTGTCTTTCGGACTAACTAATGCTCCTGCTGACTTTCATGGATATGATGAACCCAGAGTATTCAAGGAATATTTGGATCGATTCGTTGTTGTCTTTATTGATGACATCCTCATATATTCCAAAAGCCGTGAAGATCATGAGCACCATTTGAAATTTGGTACTCAAAGGCCGTGAAAACCAACTATATGCCAAATTGAAGAAATCGAGTTACGGCGAGGAAGTAGCATTTCTTGGAGCGCGTCAGTGTCAAAACATGGAGTATCTGTTGATCAAGCGAAGATTAAAGCAATCTGAAAGTTAGAGAGCAACAAAAGTCGGTATTGAAATACGTAGTTTTTTGGGCTTATTTGGTTATTATCGGAGATTCGTGGAAGGGTTTTCTCGAATCGCTACTCCATTAACCCAACTAACTCGGAAGGATACAAAATTCGTTACGAGTGAAGAATGCGAGAAGAGTTTCCAAGAGCTTAAGAGGAGACTTATTTTACTGCATTCTAACAATACCATCTGGTTCGGATGGATTTGTTATCTCTGATGATGCTTGGGGCAAAGGGTTAGGATGTGTTCTCATGCAGCGTGGGAAAGTCATAGCCTATGCCTCGCGACAACTTAAAAAGTATGAGAGGAATTATCCTACTCATGATCTAGAGTTAGCGGCCGATCGTTTCGCTTAAAGATATGGAGACACTTATCTATATGGGAGAAAGTGGAGATATATTAGGACCATAAAAGCCTTAAATATTTCTTCACTCAAAAAAGAACTCAACATGCGGTGGCGTGACGTTGGCTCGAGCTATTGAAGACTACGACCACACTATTGATACCATCTGGAAAAGCGAGCGTGGTGGACGCGTTGAGTAGAAGATCATATCTTGAGGAGCGAGTGCGATGATGTCAAGTATCGCGTAGAGCCGACTTTAATAGAAAAAGTTAAGGTTGCTCGAGCCAGGCAAGGCCCGGGTGATGAGTATGAAGAAGAAAGTACAAGAAGGAGCTATTAGGGGCGAGAATTGATGAAGAAGGAATACTTGAGTCCACTCTAGACTTTGTGTTCTAACGACTACGATTTGAAGTACAAGATTATGATGGGCACCTGATACACCATTTGCAATCCATCCTGGAAGTACTAAAATGTATCGTGATCTTGACATACATTTTGGTGGAACAAATATGAGAGAGAGATTGCAAAGTTTATCTCGATGTGTTTAACTTGCCAGCGTGTAAAAGCGGAGCATCTAGTACCTAAGGTCCGTTGCAACCACTTGAGATTAGAAATGGAAGTGGGAACACATTACCATGGATTTCGTTACGGGTCTTCTCTACGGTTTCTCAAGGCATCATACTATTTGGGTTATTGTTGATAGATTAACCAAGTCTGCTCATTTCTTGCCGTCACGGAGACTTATTCCTTGAGCGTCTTGTTAGTATATGCGTGAATGAAATTGTGAGGTTGCATGGCATACTGTATCCATAGTTTGGATCGTGACCCAAGATTCACTTCAAGATTTTGGGTTAGCTTGCAAAAAGCTATGAGCGCATTTGCGATTTAGTTTGGCATACCATCCCCAAGCAGACGGACAATCGAGAGAGGACTATTCAAACTCTTGAAGATTTATTAAGACTACGTGTCCTAGACTTGAGGCGGTTGGGATAAGTATTTACCATTGGTGGAATTCTCCTACAACAACGATTATCGAGAAAGTATAGGTGTGGCTCCATTGAAGCATTATATGGGCCGAAAATGTCGTTCTCGATATGTTGGGATGAGGTGGGTGAAGCAACATTGTTGGGACCCGAGTTAAATACGTATGACTACTAGAAAAGATTCAAATGATTCGACAGCGTATACAAGCGGCACAAGATCGACAAAAGAGTTATGCGGATCTTCATCGAAAGGGCGTGGAATTTAGTGTGAGGGATCGTGTATTGTGCGAGTTGCTCCATGGAAGGAGTTACAAGATTTGGGAAGAGAGGAAAGCTCGATCCACGATTTATTGGTCCATTTCAAATTCTTGACAGAGTAGGAAATGTAGCCTATAGACTTGCGTTACCTCAAAAGTATGTCTCGTGTTCATAATGTGTTTCACATATCGTACTTCGTAAATATGTGAAAGACCGAACCACGTTATAAATTAGAGCCGGGACGAAATAATAGAAGACTTAGCGTATGAGGAGGTACTGTCAAGATCTTGGATAGGAAGGAGGCATGTCCTACTGCATGAGGTCGTCATACCACAAGTTAAAGTTTTGTGGAGGAATCATCTTTATAGAGAAATGACACAGGAATTGGAAAGCGAAATGAAAGCGAGGTATCCTCACCTTTTGAAAACACCAGTCGTCGTCGATTTCGAGGACGAAATTTCATAAGGAGGGAGGTTGTAAGACCCCAACTTATTATTAATGAAATTTAATTTTCTCTATTTATTATTTTGAAATAGTAAGGGTTGATGTGATTAATGTGGATAGTTAGGGGTAAAATCATAAATATTTCAAAATAAGCAGTGGTTATAAAATATTCATTGTTGTCGGGGAATATTCGTTTGGTCGTGGAATATTAAATCTTGTCGGGGAATATTAAATGCGACGGTAGCGACCATGTGTGGGCCCATGTGAAAGCGATTGGATGAAGAAAGCGACAAATATAAGTTGGTTAAAAATAACGGCGTAGTTATTACCATTAATCTTTGTTAAAATACTCGGTGGTTAAAAAACACGGTGCTTTGCGGTATTGCACCAATTATTGATTCTTACGTGAAGCCTACTCGATAATGGTTACGATAATTCTTTATTCGATTTTATTTTATTGATTGATAATTCTTTGCGTTGATATTTTATATTCTTTGTTGTTTGATAATTGTCATTTTACAATATTTTTCATTATAAAGCAATAATTCATATTATCTGAATAATATTATTAGATAACATTATTGGCGATGTCTAGAAAGTTACATCTAAGGAGGTTTGGTCACCTAATTGCTTGGCGATGAGGAGAAATTCTTATTGAAAGCCCCTCTTTCTGAGGGCGCACGGTTGTCGATATTGTGATTACGTAATATTATTTGTGAATAATTAATTATTGATTCATATGATGAGGAAAATATTGATTTTATGTGGATATAGATGGAGAAAAATTTTAATGTGACAATTGTTGAAAATTGAAATTTTATCTTTTACGATACGATAAGATAATGTATTATTATATTTTAATAATATAATAATGGTGATATTTTACAACGAATGTGGGATATATGAGTATCTGAGGAGGAAGAGTATTTTTGTTGCAATAAATGTTTAAAACATGTTAAACATGTCGGTGGACCCCATTTATTGGTGAAATTTGATTATAGCTTTTATAAAATCGCTTGGTTTTGGATTTGGTCAATTTACATTTGGAATTTGGAAAAACTTTCTTACGCAAAGTTGTAGAAATTGAATTTCCTATAAAAACTCATGAGATTCAAATTTTTACGATAAAAGGACTATTTATTATGAATTATTGATGTTACGAAATTCTGAATAATTGATTTTTGGAAGTTTTAATTATTTTAAATAATAAAAACGTTTTTTGATTTGTTTGGTAGACTTATTTGTTGTCAAGCATGCATTTGAATTCAGATCATAGATTGTGTGCGTAGGAATTTATATATAATATATTAATATTATATTAAATTTTCTAACTTTAGTGTTCTAGCGATTTCTATAAATAGGGTCTTAGGTTAGAATTGAAAATCATCACGAAAGCTGAAGTTTTTTCTCTCTATATTATCGGCGTATTCTTGTGAGTATTTTGAGTATAATTTGAGTATTCTTTATTCGGTGCAAATTCAAGTCATAGCTTTATATCAATGTGTTTAATTTAGAAATCTTGATCTTTCGAGGTAAAGGATATTATTTTTTTTGTAATGATATTATTTATTCAATATCATTATGTTGAAATATTGATCTGAAGTTTTTATCAAATTTGGAACTTTTGGTGTAGATTCTTATTCACGATATCTGGCCTTTATTCACGTATCACGACCTTTATTCACGAATCGGCACTTTATTCATGAAAAATGAAAATTTTTCTTTTCGTCAAAATATCTAATACGGATACTAGCTTTGATTGTATCCATGTTTTGATCATTCTTGAATTTTACACCTTGTGATTATTTTTGAGGTATTTTTGGGCGTGAATAAAACAAAATACGAATCCTTAATCCTTAATCCTTGTCATTTTGTTTCCTTTGGATTCGTTTCTTTAAAAATATTTTCATCATCTCTTGGTCTTAAATGATGATATTATGGAATATCTTTGGCTTTGTAGTGCAAAGATGAATGATTCTGAAGAATATCTTTGGCTGTGTAGTGCAAAGATGAGCAAGTGTTTAGATGAACATGACCCAATGATGAATATCTTTGGCTGTGGTGCGAATGAATATGTGATTCGGATATATATTGATTGATGTTACGGGGATAAAAGATGAGCGATGAACTTTTAAATTCATACATGGAAGATAGTAGTTTGCATTCTCTACTTAACTCTTCTAATGAATTATTATTTCATTGCGAATATTGATTTAAAATTTGTTGTCTATTGTATTCTATTAGATTTTTCCTGTTGAAGACTAACGGTAATTTGTTGTATATTATCTTAGTCATAATATTCTTTCTTGAGCTAGTTAGAGCTCACCCTTTTCCTTTTTGTTCCATTTTTTTCTCGGGGAGGCGAGAATATAGCGAGTGCTGAGTGGGGTATGGAATGAAGGTTTCTAGAGAGAGTTGTTTAGTAGTCCTCACCATTTTGTAAAATAATGTATCAATAAATGTGATGAGAATTTATTTGAGTATAGATATTATACAGAAGATAATATTTGTATTTAAACTCACAGATTTTCTTGTTAATAATAATAAAGTTGTAGTTGTTTACGTACCATGATTAGTTCGGGCGTACCACATACCGAATCAAAGCCCCGCCATGTACCTTTCTTTCAATAAAGTCCTTCAAACTAGCAATAAAGTCCTTGACGCACTGACCCAAACTTGATTTCTTAATGTTATCTCGAGGTGGTTGAAAATGTTGATTCTTAAATCCATGAATGGGTGATGTATATACTATTTTCGAGCGTGGTTTGACCCCAGCTTGATAGGCTTGATTCTTAATCTTGGTTGAAAATAGGTTGATTCTTAATTTGATCCAAGATACTTACTCACCTGTTGTTAAGTGTTGTGTACGCCCTATTCACTCTTTGAAATGGAGGGCAGACGACGTCCTCCTCCACCCTGTCTCCAATTGTTATACTTTTTTGACCCACCTTCATAGCGATTTTTATTACCTTCATTCTTTCTCTGGTATCTATCGGTTCTATCTCGATCTGTCTCCTTAAGCCGGTCCGAAGTAGGACGTTTGAGGCTATCCATGGCTTCCTCCACCACGATATAACCTTTAGCTTTGTCGAAGGCCTCAGCGAGACTCTTCGGGTGATGAAACATTAACTTCTTCACTAACTTCTCCAATTTGACCAGATCTAACTCATTCTGAAACAATCCAACGGCTTGTAGATCGTTCAGGTCTGTTACTTGGCCGACTGCTTCACGGAACCTCTTCATATATTGGCCCAAAGACTCATTCGAAAACTGTCGAACCTGAGCCAACGAACCAGTTGGTTTTCCCCTTCTTTTGTTGCTCCCGAAGCGAGCATGAAATTTACTGCACATGTCTGCCCAAGATGAAATTGAATCTGAGGGCAAAGTCCCCATCCACTGTCGGGCATCTTTTTTGAGTGTTATGACAAAAGTATAACACTTAGCAGCATCGCTAAAGTCATAATAATCCATCAGTCGGTCGAACGCTTGACTGTGGTCATAGGGATCCCCTGATCCATCATAACTCTCGATATGGGGCAACTTCTTGGTGGGGTCAACTTTTTCTTTAAGAATCTCCACGGAAAAAGGGGATGCCTTCTTTCCCGAAGTATCCTTCGTTTTTTGTACTTCGGCAAGATGCTTCCGAAGTTCTTTTAACTCTTTGACCAGATATTCTACACCTTCTGGTTGAGATGATGCTTTCTTTTCCGGTGACTCCTTCCTCCTCCGAAAGTAGGTCCAAGGCTTACAATAGAGCCTTCAATTCTAGAAGGGCTTCTTCGACGACGTGAGTGTCCACGGGGTGGTGTACCCTCGATGAGACTCTCTGGAGAGTACGATCTCTAGATATGCTTCGTCTTTGAGCTCGGGCACTAAGGCGAGAATGTGCAACAAGGGCTTTCTTTGTGGTTTCAGGAGTATGATCTCTGGATCGACCTCTTCGTTCTCTCCGACCCTGCTCCTTAGAATCGACAGGTAATGTACCCTCCTCGATCTTTGAGGAGTAGGGCTTCGGATCTTCTTCTTTCTCGATTTCTACCGAGACTCTCGTCCCGAATGAAAAGGTTCTTTCCCACTTCGGTGTCCTTACTCTCCGGACTGATTATAACTGAGCTCTTCGTCTCTCAACTCTGCCATCCGGGCCATCTGCTCAGCTATATCATGTCGTTGCTTCACGAGTACTTCCATAGCTCTATCCGCCTCATCTACCATCTTAGCCAATCGTGAAGCCTTTTCGTCTGGTCCCTCTTATCGAGTTAAGCGAAGTGCCTTTCATCGATTTTAATCGCGGCGAGACGCTTTATCCGTCGGGAAGACAAGCTACGCTTAGCCTTGCCCACCTTAGACCAAAGAAAATCTTCAGTGATCGTTTTGATGTCTTGCAAGCAGGCATTGAACACTTATCACGGCCCCAAACGTTTCGAGCGAGACACTCGTGGTGTCGATTCACCGGCGACCCTACGCCTTCTTCGAGTGTAGGTGTTCTACTCTTCACCATGAATATCGACGTAGAACAAACACGATGCGTGATTGAAAATACTCAGACACTAGAACTCGACCCTCCTTCTGGCGCTAATGTTAAGCGCCAAGATCTTTCTCCACGCCCCAATCACCAAGACGCGTCAATATCTCGCAGATTCAACAAGTCAACACTAAAAGCTTCGACTACCGACCGTCGAGGATAGCTTCCCGTGAAAGTCGGTCTGAAAGCGATCACAAGGTCAACAATGGAGAGAAAAATATTATCCGATGCGCCGAGAGATAGAATCATCCTCCTAAATGAATGTGTTATTTACCTCTTATGTGATCTCTTGCCCCACGATACTCCTCTCTCTAGCGGTTCATCGTGCCACTCATCACTTTCGACACCTTTTTTTCCCCACTTCCTATTATTTCAAATTAGAAAAGAAGCGACCATTACCACACTCGCCGCCATTGTTTTCCACCACCGGGTCATTATCCGAGTCCCATCCTCATTAATGCCATGCGCAGAAGGTGGCAACACAATAGTCAATTGTCACTGGTATAATGATTCTTTGGTCAAAGTTGGATTAAATGACAATTTATATAATGGGCCAATTCAATGACTAAACCCAAATAATGAAAATGACCCAAGTGACCGGATCCAACCGAAAGAACCCAATGAAATGATCAAGTAAGTGGGCCCAAACCATTCGGACCAATCAGAACTTAGCATAACATGATCCAAGGGAGGAGCCCATTAAGTCTGGCCCAATAAGAAAAAGGATTATGGCCCAACAGTGATGTATACCTATTTTGGAGGCGTCACATCAATTCCCTTAATCCCTAATTTTAAAAGCATTCACAATAGTTTTCATATTTCTATCCATACTCAGCAGTGTTATTGGGTTATTATGCAAGATAAGAATTTAATTTTTTTCACTATATACCCAACAAATTCCTTATATTGATTCCTTAAATAATAAAATTTTAAAGTTTCAACCGTAAAACATGTTTCGACCGTTGTAACTATTTGACCTTTGTATTGATTTTATACGTTAAAACTTATGATATATGTAATATACTACAAGCTCTTGTTTGTAATTATAAAATCGCTATTAATTTATTAAAATAACTTATCTCCGATTCTCTCCCTTATATATATATAGAGAGAGAGAGAGGTGCACAACTATATAACTTTTAAAGTTACACGGTCTACGATCATAGAGTAGACACTCCTACTATTTTACAATAATAAAATACATTCACTTTATTATTGTGGACTACTCTATAATCGTAGACAGCGTAACTTTAAAAATTACACGACTGTATACCTCTATTATTATCCCATATATATAGGATTTCGTATGGTCAGCATACGACAAACTCATCATATAAAATCAATCCGAACAAAGAATCATTGATAGTATGAAGAATTTAAGGATTCACATAGCCTTGACCCACAAAGGAAAATGCAGCTATAAATATGATGTGGCTGCAGCGGCTCTATTAATGCTGCAAGATTTAAGAGTTTGCCAGCTAGCTTCGGCAATTGCTCCTTAATTGGAGTAAAATATATAGGCAATTACTAGTACTGGACCACATGCATGCAGTTTACTCATAGGTTTGAATGGCTTGCTAGACAGTCTTTAAGTTTTGCATCAAATTGTGCAACTCTCCAATAATGCAAACAAATTTGATGATGCGTGTCCCACCAATTCTAATTTGCATGCATATATTGATAATGATACTACAGTGGATTTTGGCCACATCTGGTTCAGAAACTCAAACCTAATTAAGTGGATTTTGGCCACATCTGGTTCAGAAACTCAAACCTAATTAACTATCATTATCTCTTTAGTTTTTTCAAACTCTACATGCTTCAAGAACAAGTTGTACACCAATAATTTTTCAGTGTCTATTTAATTACACATACTCAAGGCACTAGCACATATATTCAGAACCTAATTTAATTCAAGTTTAAGTTATCAAGTCTTCTCTTTCATTATTTCTCAAAAAAAATTTGATATTTTTACATAAAAATCGTCGTTATAGATCATATAACGACGATTTTTACCATCATTATACATCAATAACAACATTTTTACGTAAAAATATTAAAAAGTTGTGTAAACCCTTATATAATCTCTTTCATCCATCCTAGTTGGGAAGAAAAGTTATATGTATCATACAACGATCAAGATTTCGCTATCATCAAGAGATGTGTTTTTTTTTTACTTCAGAGACTGATATATATATATATATATATATATATATATAGAGAGAGAGAGAGAGAGAGAGAGAGAGATTTATAGTAATTCCATGTACAGATATATAAAAATAGTAATTCCATGCACAGATATATAAAAATACAACCCAAGAAAATAACTTAAAAATGGCTTGTGAAATTATAATTAGCGGGTGATTTATCATACACGAATCCAAATGGTTATAACCAAGCTTTGGTACGTACCCCACATGTCACCACACTGAATAATCCAGAGCTGGACCACAAATTAATTAATCTTACTTAATCGGTGTATCCAGGATTATTAGTGGTTCAAGTTTGAGTACTAGCTAGACTGACTACCCAGAATATACGAAATGAATGATGACAATAACCAAACATAAATATAGTGTCCTAAAGACCTCCTTTAAATTAGTTTTTATTGTACTCGAGAGGATATTTTTATTGATGTGTTCATTTCAATTTGATCCTACTCATTGCCCATATATAGGTCATAGATATCAATGTTACCCACCCAAACCGATCTCCAAAAGAGAGATTAATTTTACTGAATTTATATTTAAAAACTCATATTCAAGAGCATAAGCAGGTTACAATTAATTATTTGAAAGAAAATATTCTTTTACATATCCCTTATAGTTGAAGTTGACTAGCCAAACTTGTGATTTACTCCAATAAACAAGGAAAATAAGGTTTTTTTGAGTTAATTGAATTGGTGTTTCACCAGTTCTCACACATGCACCTGGATTCGCCGTGATACGGAAGCGCAAGTGCACAACAAACACATTGTTAATACTATAGTTAATGGGAAATCACACACACACATATATATATATATATATATATATATATTTCTATAACATAGAATAAAATACAACGAATTTTTTTTATATTTTTATATACCTCATAAAGTTAATTTCATAATAAATTAATCAATACAGTGCTGACATACAAAAAAAAAGATAATCTCACACTCGCATGTCAATAAAAATTATTTTAATTTATTTAGATATAGGTTCACAATTTTAAACGGATGAATTATTTTAATTTATTTAGATATAAGTTCACAATTTTAAACAGTGTATTTACGAAATATTCGGCTGATAAAGCTGAGGGCTACAAACTCCAACGTACAGACCATAAATAGTTTGTAAGCTAGAATTAATACAGTAATAAATATTTAAGCTATAGTAGTATTATATGTATAGAGGGTGGTGATAATTTATAATGAAATAAAGCAATAATGGAGTAGGAAGTAGGGAATAGGAATAGGAATAGGAATAGGAATAGGAGAGAGACGAAGACGTGACTTGAACGAAGTTGAGAAAAGGAGTCAACATCCAGAGTCACCTTTCACTTGAAAGTCAAAACCATTGAATCAATAATATATATATATATATATATATATTAAACCCTAACTTCTCCATGATGACTATTCTCTACGCTTTCTCCTGGAGAATACTACGACTGCCTCAGATCCCCTAAAACCCTTTTTTATTAAAAGCCCACAACTCTCCAAGAAATTAATTTCCTTGGCCGAAAAATGTAAAATTCAAACAAAAATCAACGTTTGTGTTTCTCTAGTATTGCCTAACTACATGTCTGAGGGACATTTTTTAATTAATAAAAATTATGAAAGAGAGAATATTAAAAATGATGCAGGTATTTGGGGTGTTTAATTAATTCAGTTTAAAGGTGGTGAAATCAAGCTTGAAACACTAGTCCAAAACACAAGTGATGTTGTGATGTAATGAAAAATCCTTCATCTTGGCTCCAAAGCTATTGATTTGATCTCACAGAAGGAAATCAGTATGAACAACACCTTGATTTTAACTGAAAAGACAAGTCATATAAAAAACCGAATTCAATTCTTCATCAACTATGCTAGAATAAGTAACAACAGAACTGCCAGATTTAGGCCATAAAATAAATCAACTACAGACAGACCATCATATATATGGTGAATATATATATATATATATAGAGAGAGAGAGAGAGAGAGCCTAAACAGGGGTAGGATTATGCACCAGAAAATTAGGGATCAAAGGATAATATATTGCTTTCATGCGACATATAATGACGTTATATTTCAATTAGAGGTAAAATTTTAAAAAATAAACATTGAATATTGCTGAAAAAACAGAAGGAAGTGATTAATAAATTTTATTATAAAAAATTAAATAAAACTAATCATATATAGAAGAAGATAAAATAGTAGTGGTAGATATATACGTACCTAGATGGTAAAAATAACCATATTTGTGTGTTTGTCCTTGACTAATTTATTAATATCGCTCCAAACAACTGCTAGCTGATGCGCCAGAGACTAGAGAGAGTAAGAAGAAGCCGTGAAACTCAGGATAGATAGCGCCACAAATTAAGTCTTAATTACACTAAACAATTAATAATATCACTATATATATATATATATATTATCAGCATCATCTATGGCGCTATCCCTCCTGAGCTTTACAGATCCTTCTATACTATTACACCGAGTATATATAGATATACTAGTATATATATGTATGTATATATATGTATAGGATGAAGAAATAGAGGGTTGGTTGTTGGGTGGGGGTCAGCAAAGCTATTTAGTTGATGTTCATTTGTTAGTAGAGATATATGAGGGAGATCGATCACATGGTGGGGAAAGAAAGGAAAGGGAATGAATATATTTATAGAGGAGGAAACTCATGGAAATATAATAACTTATAAGGTGATGAAACTAATTTATAAGTTATTTTTTATTATTAAAGTGTTTTATAATTATTTATTTATAATTTTAAAATAAAAATATATATTTTTAATTTTAAAGTAGACGAAGTAATTGATTAATATCTTTAAATTATGTAGAGTACCAAATTTCTTAAATTTTGTGTTATTATGATTTTAATATTATGGTGTATAGTAAAATTATTTTAATAAAGAGAACTTTCAATGTTATATATTTTTAAAAAGAGTGTTGATATTTATACATAATAAATTGATATTTTAAATAATTTCTTATATAAATAATGAGTGGGTCTTATTTTTATTTAAAAGAAATTTATATAAAAATATTATTTAAATATGTGAAAATATTAAATTATTTTAAAAAAATCATTAACTTTGCCGCTATTGTACGTAATTTGTATTGTCGATGTTATTAAAAAGTAATTATCATTATATTTCATGCCATATTAGTCGAAGTAAAGTATACTTATTTAATAATGTACTACTACTATAAACTAAATTTGTCTTTGAAGCTTCAACTAGTCATAAATAATTCCTTTTTGCTGGGATGAGTTTGTCTTTCTAATCATAATTACTTTAGTTTAGAAGACTAATAATTACTACCACATATATTTCCTCAGTCTCGAAAGTCGAAACTAAATTAGAGATTTTTCATGTTTTTTTACTTAGACTTAAATATAAATTAGTACCTTAAATTATAGGTCATATTCCATTTCGGTAATCCACCTTTTAATTTTATCAATTAGATGATTAAACTATTAATTTTTTTTCAATTACAACAAATTGAACATGCCACGTTAAAAATTGCTAACGTGACTAATTGTGTAGGGCCTTAAAAAACTGATGTGGTAAAAAAAATAATTTTTTAATCATTAAATAAACAAATTTGTTTAAATAAGGGGCAAAATGGTCAAAACCTAATTTAACATTTCAAATTAAAATAAACCAAACATTAAACAGATGATATCAATACCCTTCCATTACAATCGATCGATCAAGAGTCCAAGCCCCAAATTGAACGAAAAAACCTAGCTCAACCGAAGCAAAGAGAATCAACCATTCCGGCACGATTTGTTGAGAACTGAAAGAAATACAAAAACACCATACAATGAATTTCAATGATGAGCGGTAGACATTACTCTTCTTTAGGCCGGAACCCAAGAATAAGATCTCCAATCCTGCTCTTCGTTATCTCTTTCCTCCTTTATCTCTCTCATCTTCTACATCTTCTTTCTCATCTCTTTTCCTTCTTCTTCCCTCAGTTTCCCATAAAATCCAATCCACAATTCTCAATTCTCTAGCCTTAACCCTATTGTTGATTGCTCCTTTGTCTCTTCCCTTGAGAAATTCCTTGCTTCCAGCTCCAAATATCAGAGATCTCGTGAAGATACAGTGAGTGCGGTGAGTGCAAAGGATGTGAAGAAATTGGATGATTCGATACGGAGGAGAGAGACTGAAAGGCTTTATCACGATTCATTTCATCCTGCCTTTTTTCATTGGAATGTTAAATTAGGTTTTGACTATTTTGTCCCTTATTTAAACAGATTTATTTATTTAATGATTAAAAAATTATTATTTTTGCCACATCAGCTTCTTAAGGTCCCACACAATTAGCCACGTCAGCAATTTTTGACGTGACATGTTCAATTTGTTACGATTAAAAAAAAATTGGTAGTTTAATCATCTAATTGATAAAATTAAAAGGTAGATGACCGAAATAAAATATGGCCTATAGTTTAGGATACTAATTCATATTTAAGTCATTTACTTATATCAAAAGTTGTCATCATAATGTATAAATGTATTAAAAATTAATTACATCTAAGTATAAGTTTTTATAATTAAATGAATAAGAAAATATCAAAAAAATTTTTTTTTTTAAAAACTCTTATTTTAAAAAAAAGAAAGGAGTATCCACAATAGAAGATGTGAATTGTTAAATTCATAATATTTTATGTTATTTTTATAATAAAAGTGTCGTAGATGTGTAACAACTGTAAAAATCCTTTATAAGATCTATAAACATTTTTATTACAAAAATAATATTTTTTATTATAAATTTAACAATTTTCAATCCATAATATCAGTGTGTATTTTATATTTAAGAGGTTGAGCTTCCAGAAACCGTCCCACTAATTAGACCCATGTTGTGGATGCGCAAGGACCCTAATTAATGTTTATTACAATATTACTAATAATTGTTTGTGCTTAAAGTTACGGCGTAACGGCGTAACGAAATTCCCTCTCCGTTTTAATAATTTAAAAATTAGAATTAATTTGAACCGTTTTTATATTTTTCTGTCCAAATCAATTAGAATGAATCTGAATCGTCTTTATACTTTTCCGCTCAAAGTCAAATTGAATTATAATAATAGATTATAATGAAATGAAAATAATATATATTTTACACACAAGAGTTGTATACATTTTACACACAATTGTAGTTGCAAGTTTTTGATGATATATTAATATCAAAGTAGATTTGTTCAATAGTTAATTAATTCCAGTACACTACTTGTTAGTTTACAGTTAAAGTTAAACCATACTTACTATAAACATCAAGTAGTATTAGTTTAATTCGGTTATACCGACTTGTTAATGAATCAGTTAACCATGCAAACCAGACAAGATAACAAAAGGTGTAATAAGTATAACTATTAACAAGCTAAACTGATCTATCTGCTACCAAGTAACAATCTCACACATATACATATACATATACATATACATATACATATACATATACATGCAACGATTTTAACTATTGAAAATAATTGTTGGATATCTTGTCAAAACATCTGAGAATGAACATATAATTAAGTCCAATCGGACGTAATAAGTTACATGTTCATAAATTGAATACACGCGATTAAGTTTGGACGGAAGAAACAAGCAATGAATTCAACACAACTAATCTAATACAACAAATAACAAAGTCAAGAGTTGGCGAGCTAAATGTCGTTATAACCTAAGCTAAATTTTTTAAAAAAAAACTGGAATAGACTAGAAAAACTGTGAATTCTGGACTAGATATATGTAAAAATGTTGATTGTTAGAGTTGTTACTTTCGAATCCATTTAAATAAGGCCTTAAATCACTAGTCAAATTAAATTGTATCTTATTAGGTCATCTTAGACCACCATAGGCTCACACAAAAGGTCATGATTTGAAGGTACTATTGGTAGTAACTTATTTCCTTATATGCAAACAAATTTTTTCTCTATTTTTCTATGTGGGACTGGAGTGTTACAAACTCCCATACTTAAATTTCTGACCTTCCCGTCAAAATCGATCACACACACGGTCCACATATCTTTGTCTCTCTAGCAATTGTGGAATAATATCGGCTGGCTTTGTATCCCCACCTCTGGACCTCCATCTCTTCATTGTGGGATAATTTCATCAGCTTTCGTGTCCCCACCTCTGATAATGGCCCAATTCAAACTTTTCAGAATCGATTCTGATACCATATGAAACAATCTGAATCAAATCTTAAGTTGGAAATAAATTTTAAACCTTATTTTTCGATTTAATATTTTTGTCTCAACGTCAACTATTAACTCAAATACTCCAATTATATCTAGTTAACTAAATGAAACAACTAAAAATTAAAATTTTGAGATTTAGGAATAAACAAATATATATAAATTTAAGAAATTATGTTACAAATAGATGGGGGAAAGAAGTGTAAAAATTCGAGAAATGTGCCCCAGCCATAATATCCACCACCACCTCCTCCTCCTCTTTCTGACGCGTAGGTGAGCCTCGGCACTTGAACCCCACCCTATATGGCTATCTCTCTCTTTTCTTTATTATTACTACTACTACTACTACTAACACTATAGTACTACTAGTCCAGACTCACTCCAGCAGTGTCAGATTTCAGAGTTCCCCCAGTTTATACTTTTTCTCTATTTATTAGTATAATCTAAATAATCCAGGTAATTCTGTCTTTTTGATTTTGACTGACCATATATTTATTTTCTTATTTTTGGGACAACGTCCTTTTGATATGAAAGGACAACACTAGGCTCTGATTTTCTTCATTGGGAAAGACCCATTCTTGGGCATTTTGGTCAATACACCTCGTTTATTCCTTTTCTTTAGGCTTCTCCTCCTCCAGTCTTTCTGACAACCCCATAACTCTGTCCTGAAAAGGTTAAATTCTACCCTATCTTCTAAACCTTTTTAACCTACTATTTATATATATATATATATATAAAAATAACGAATTTAAAATATACATCTCTTAAATATCATATTTTTTTTAAAACTATATCATTTTAAATATTCTTTTAAAAATAAAATAATATTAAAAATACTCGTCTCACCTACTTTCATTTTATTTACAAAAATATCAATCATAATCCCACTTATTTTTCAAAAAAACTCTAAAACGACGTAATTTTAATAAAAATATATTATTCAATTTAAAAGGTTATGTTATTTATTAGTTATACTTTAGATTCAATATCCTCTCTCTATATATACTTATATACAGTCTAGATTACAGCTGAGCAAGTAATTAAATTAAAATTGAAATTGAAATCGCATTAAAAATAACACCAACCGCACCAATTAAAATCGCATCAACGATCCTGGAGTATGTGGCGGTTTTAAGTGGGTTAAATATCCAAATTTAGGATTTCAGTTTGGTTACTAGCCAAAACCGTATACATAAAATCAAAATCGCACCATGTGTGTGTATGTATTATCTCTAATAAATTTTAAAGTTATTTTTCATCTGAACGCACTTAGAGAAAAATCCAGTCTTGCGTTGTTATTTTTTTACTTATTAAAAGAAGATGGTTAGAGTCAAAAATTAAGCATTTGAGTTTTAAAATTTCGAATTTGTTTGATGTGTTAGGGGTATTATAGCCGAGGGGCCAAATTCGTTAGTTCAAACACTTGATGCATTGGTTAAGGTTTATGCTATAGTAGTAATAGTCTAATTGATTATTTTTCAAATTAGGTACACTTAAGATTATATTCTATAAGTTCTTCGTGCAATATATAAGATAGAATTTCATTCTATCTCCAGTATATATTTTTAATTTTTGAGTAACTAGATAAACCTTCTAGCTTGTTATTGAATATATAGTCTCCGTTATTTTATATAGCATATATTTTGGTTTTAAAGTATCATTCTTTTATTATAAACTAAAACTATTTTATGTTGTGTCTCATTGTTATATGATTTGATGGTGAATTTAACATGTTTTGCAGAAGAAGTTTTGGTTCTATGCTTGATATAATTCTCATTGTCAATTCTGTCAGTAAGTTAATTGCTCAATGTGAGCTATGTGTTAAATTCTATTAAAGGCTTAAATCTTTTTGTTGTTTCAATTGATTTTAGAATCAAAATCGCACCACACCAAATACAAACAATTTTATGTACAATTTTAAATTTATTAAACTATACCTAAATAATTTTAAATATTGTTTAGATTTCAAACCGCACCTAATATAACTCATAGCTATGACTTGCTATATATTATGAAGAATTGATTAAACATTATATTTAGTACCTTTTTCTTTTTTTAGAAAAAGAAATTGACGTGACATCCCTCCAGAGAAAAGAAAAAAAAAAAGAAAAAGTGTACATACTAATATTAGGAAGGTTCATGAGTTTCACTCGACTTCTAGTTTGAAAGGAACTCAGAATTAGCAAATCCCATTACCTTTTAGTCTTCTACCGTTGGTGTGGAGCAAATGATGAAATGAAAAGTGAGGTACTCTCCATCTTTTAAAAGATGACCAAAATATATTTTATACGTAAATTAAAAAAAATAAAAAAGAGTAATTTTTTTTATAAAAAATATTATCCTTAAATATCATACAAAATTACATAAAATAATAAGTTTTTCTATTTTTATATATTAATAAAATGATATATTTATCTACTTGTTGCCATCTTTTTTAAGACAAAAAAGTGTACCTTAAGTCTCATTATACACCTAATTTCATATTATACAATTTCATTTATTTATTTATTTTTGCTAATTTGAGTGAGTGGGTGGGTGGAAATCGAACCTAGAACCTCTTTTGGTAAGAGACCTAGAAAAAATAATACTAGCATTTAATACTCCTTCCTCAATGTATTCTTAAAAAATACGTAGTCTAATATTAGAAAAGTCGAACTATAAAATAACACTATTTATTATACATTTTAAAAAAAAAAAATTACTACTAGTATTTTTTCAGCTATTAAAAATTAACGTAAACATTAAGACCCCATAGCTCCAACATTGAATTCCAATTTGCTCTCCCACCACATTAGATAGTAGTTGGGGCCTTCTCAACTCCATTGCACCACAACTCAACATAATATATTTATTTATTTATTCCTTTATTTTCATAAATTCGACAAGTAATGGACAATATTAAACGCATAACTGGTTGATTAAACTCACACATTATTAAAATAAGAGTTTAAATATATGTCCAGACGTATGTATTAAATTCGTGACTGCACTGCATTAAGTATAAATCTAAGGGTGTAAATGAATCGAGTCGATCCGAGTATTGATTTGCTCAGATTTAGTTCACAAAATTTATCGAGTATAAAATAAGGTTTGATTGAAATTACTCGAAATGAACACGATTAGAATCGAGCCCGAGTAATTTGAACTTTTCTAACGAATATGATCCAAAGATCGATAGAAAATTATAATTTGAGGAGATTCAGTGTAATTTATCGAACTTTAAAATATCTTTTCATATTTGATTCATTTTATATTTCGAAATGTTTCGAATCGAACTTTTTTTAATCGAGCAGTGAATCGAAAGTCAACTATTTCATTCATTTTGTACCTTTTATTAATAAATCTCTCATCTCACTCGTTTAAAATGTACAATTACACCTACAAAGGGCACGAGGATTATGGCTATTGTAATTTGATCTTAAAAAGGCTAAGATGTAGTATAATGTTGAATTACGAAGACAGACATGTGTTTAGTTGTATCCTCACACTTGCCACTGAAGTGCCAAGGGAGGTGGTCGAAACAGTTGGTGTGGGTGTTGGGACATCAGTGTCTATATGGTTACTCATCCAGCCATATTTTGTAACGTCGGGTGCGTTTAAAGTGTTTAAATATTTAAACACTTTTATTTAAATTTTATTTATTTTAAACGGAATTTATTTACTAAAATTGATGCAGTGTGTTTATAGGTTCAAATGTTACACTAAATGTTGATACCCGAATAAATCCAGTCTCATATGCTCATGAGAGATGATGAATAAGAAATGAAAAAAAATAAGAAAATAATATGCAATTTGAAGTAAAATTAGTAAACCTTATTTCAATTAAAAGTATTTGAGAAAAAATAAGGTAAGGAATTGTACATGTGTTAATCCCCAAAAACGACTTTTGTTTGTAAAAATTATAATTCGATACTATAATTCTATGAATTATAATTCTAAGGCTATAATTAATCTTAAAATTAAATAGTCATAATCACATTTTTATTTTTATGAGATTATTTATAAGATAACTTAAAATAATATCATATTATGTCTGTTTTGATCAGGATTATTTAAAAGATTTGATAAAAACTTACCGTTTGGACTATCATAACCTTATTATTAACAACAAATTAGTTTAAGTATGAGTAAAATACAAAAGTGATCATTGTACTCTTAGTATATTTGGATATTGTGCTCCTTTTTGTTGGTCAATGCAAAATAAACCCTCTACTATATAAAATTTTTGATAACAAACCTTTATGTGACAACTAAGCATTGACTATCCTCCGTGACAATGATGACATGTAAATAAGCCAAACTGAGACTAAAAAATTCGCTTTATCAACCTTGTAACTTTAAGTAAGTGTCCAACTGAGATACATGTTATAATTGCAATTAAAACAACACAAATTTTAATTAATTAATTAATTACTATGCTTATTTCACGTTTTATCTTCAAATTCAATAACTACTGTTCTTTACAAAGACCAATCGATCACCCAAAAAATAACATTTTTCATATAACAATTTTAATTTTAAAAGATAATTATGCCTAAATGTGTCCAAAATACATACAATTAATATAAATAAAATATTAAAAAAAAGTAAATGGGTTACAATTTGACATAGTTTTATGTACACTTAAAAAATTATTTGCTCAAAAAGTAAATAAGAAATTTTTTCTTTCCTATCCAAAACTCCTCCTATTAACAACTTTCATAATACTCAAAATTCATTTACTACGATTTTATAGATATATATAAATTACATATATAAATATAAATGAAATTGAAAATTTTATTACTCATAATGCTCAACTTTTAGTTAACATCCTTTTTATGTTCTTATTATAATAATTACCAAGTGGAGAATCCACAAATGATATCACTTGTTCAGAAAACATGGGAAAAAGATAAAAATGATCTATGTTTTGTAAATAAATTATAATAAGATGTGTGTTTTATCAAAGAGAATTGATATTTTTACATGTATTTTTATCGAGTCTCACTTTCATGTGAGAAAAAAATTATGTGAAAATATTAAAAAAACATGTGAAAATAGTACTACCCTTTACGAAATCATATAATTTACTCTCATTCTCAATTTAATTGTTACTTTTCCCCCCCACAAAATTCAATAGTTTTAAATACTTTATTGTTATTAAAAAAAATCTTGAATTTTACTAAAAATATTTAATATTAACCTTTTCTTTTTTTAGTTGCAATAAAAATGTTAATTATGCGTACTCAATTTATAATGGAGAAGCTCGTATAAATAAAATTTAAGTTATCATATTTACAATTACATCATGGAGCTTAGTTGGACAATTGTTTAAAGTTATGAGATTGAGTTTAAATCTTGACCGAAGCAATTTTTTTAGTCTTAATTTGACTTACTTTACATGTCATTATTGCCACATAGAATAGTTAATGCCAAAATGTTTCTTATCCAAATTTTTAAATAGTAGATAGTTTATTTTGCATTGACCAACAAAAAGGGGCGCAATATCCAAATATGCTAATAGTACCGTGGTCATTTTTGTATTTTACTCGTTTAAGTATAGATAGATATGATAAGATACACCAGTTTTTTTAAAACAAAATTAAAAATAATTTTGTCAATAATTTTTTAGTCCCAAATGGTAGGGATTATAATAACTAATTGAACATGATATTAAATAGTTCCCCTTCAAATTATTTTATTATCCATTGACTAATAGTTTCAAGTCTATTTTTTAAAACAAACAGAAGACATGATATTAATAGTCCAATCCCAAATATAATTCTTACAAACAAACATACCGTACATGTCAATAACATTGACTTATAAGATGGTGAAACAATAAAAATAAGAAACTGATATTTTTATATGTTAAAATTATATTTCTACATAAATTTATATCACATAAAAACGGAAAATATTTATTATTCACATGAAAGAAATAATATGAAAATATTATTTTTTTATATAAAAATATCAATTCACTAAAAATATTACTAGACCGAGTTGATTGCGTACCAACTAAAGTTGCGTCATTCACCTCCTACTAAATATCAGTAGTTCTGTACGGACAGGTTTTATATAGATGTATCTAAATTATATTTAAAATACTATATTTTATAAAAATTTCTGTTAAAATAAATATTATACATTTTTCTAAAATCACAAATAAAAAAAATAAAAAAATTAGAAAATGTCCAATTTTCTTGTCTATAAAACCTGTCCGCCAAGACTTTTTCACTAAATATTGTCTTCGTTGTTTAAATTTTTTTGACCATTGAACGTCATACATGACGTGTGTGCAGGTATTTTATTCTAAATTTTGAAGGGAGTTATTTTTTAAAAGAGTATTAATTTGTTAAGCTTTAACAAAAATCCCTATCACATAAAAATGAGATTTTTGTAAGACTAGCAAGTAATTGCACAATTTTTTTATGAGTTATGATTCCATTCACATGTATTGAAGACTTGATTGGAATTCAAATGCATTTGAAAAAGTTGAGTTTGTGCCTCCGACCCCTCCTCAAATATTATAAATAAATCATACTATTACAATATCACAATTGTCTTAGAATTTCACATCGAATAAATAATAAAAAATAAAAAATTAATATTGAACGAAAAAAAGATTTAATGACTTGAGTTTTTGAGTCTAATTGAGTTTCAAATATGTAAGTTAATATTCTGCGGCTCCTTGTGTATGCGCACGCCAAACACGCGGGCTCTTCGTCTTTGGTTCTATCCCAACACCCACACCCACACCCACACCTAAATGATTAAGTACGTGCACAAGACAAGCGGGCTCCCCATTCTACCCAAAACCCAGAGCTAAATGGTTTAGGTAGAAAAACCATACACATTTTAAGGGTACGTACGTACATACGTCCTACGCATGTCACATTGGTGGGTTTAGCTTCACCAAGTGTCAACCAAAAGGGTCGGTACCTAAATATTTTCTGATGGCCCCTCTTCTCTTCAATTAATTCCTAACCAATTTGGGTTTGTCTGCGTGCATGCATGGTGGGGGCTGCTTTATTGTCATGTTTCATCACTTCTTAATTTCCATCTTCTCCTCTCAACTTCAATGTAGCCAGCCAGCCATCTAATACTGACGTTAATGTAACCCTACCCTATATACATACATATGCTTTATTTTGCACCAAAATGTACTCGTATTAGATTGAACTAGACTTGACAAAAACGATTCGGATTTACGGGCTGCCCGATCCATTTAACTTTTGAACTGGTACAGTGGTATATATATATATATATATATATATATATATATATATATATATATATAGTCAATGCATAAAAAATATCTTATGTGATTTCAGCATTATTTGTTTTTATAAGACTATTTATAAATTATTTCATTCATGTGGATTATGTTATAGGGGTTGATTATTATATATGTATATATATACATATATAATAAAAAATAAGTTACCTGCACAACTTTTATTGTAACTACACTGCTATATATAACCCCTTAAGTTATATGAAAATAACTATATTCTTTTATATAAAAACTAAATATGAAAAAAGCTACTCCCTCCGTCCTCATACATTTTTTCACACATATTAAAAAAAAAAATATATTTTTTTTAAAATTTATTCTTAGTGGCTCTACATAATTATATAAAGTGATGACTATTTTTATTTTTTTTATACTAATAGACCCCAACTAAATAACATATATATCTTTTACTTTATGTACCTTATTTCATTATTTTGAGAACAAAGATAAATACCTTCGGCCATTCTTTTGAGGCCGAAGGAATTATTGTGTCCAGAATGCTTGGTATCAGTATCATCAGTTTGCATGTTTCGACAAAACTATCCTTTTTATAACCGAAGCAGTTTTATTTCTTTTGGTCCAGGGCCTTAGGGGCCCAAAGCCCTTGAGGGGGAATGAACATGTATCAGGATAATGGCCCATTCATGTTACCATTTAGAAGCCCATAACTGATCTTGTTGATTTACTAATATCAACAAAATATAAAAGATGTAACTGTTCAATTTCAAATATAAAAAAGACTTTTAAAACAAAACTTGGAGTAATTATTTATATTGCAACTTTCTTTTATCTTTATCTTTAAATGTCTTGCTTTATTTTATTTTAAATAAGAAAGTTAGAGTAATGGTCCATAAGATAAGATATGATTATGTACACATCATATCAAAAGAAATTATTTATATGTAACATAAGTATACGTGGTGTCGATTAAGAAAAGATATCTTAAATTTTTAGTTTCAAATTAACATGACCTTGTATACTTCAGTGATATTTTAGTGATTTAATGGGAGTCTTGGGATGGGATCCATGGCAGGCAAGAATGTTAAATTTAAGTCTGAATATATTAAAAAATACTTAAATAATGATTATTTTTTTGTACAATTCCCTGCATAATTATTTTTTAACTTATGGAAAACCTATAAAAAGAAGGGAAAAAAGAAAAAGGAAAAGACCATAAAAGAGATGCGAAAAGCGTGGCTGAAATAACTCCTCTCAATTGTGGAGATTTTTAGTAGCAGCAAATTTCTTATATTTACATGGATACAAATAAAAATGGAAATGGATGATGAAGAAGTAGCTCAACTCTGTTGTGTTGTGTTGTGTTGTGTTGTGTTGGGGAAATCAATGGCTTCACTGTCTCTGAACTCTTTGTCTATCCAACCACCTTCGCAACCTAATTCAACTACTGTTCTACAACTACGCAGCAGCTTAAAACCCATTGTAGTCAGTGGAAACCCACCCACCTTTATCTCTGCTCCAGGCCGCCGTATCGTCGCCGGTTCGTTTTTCTATCCTCTCTCCTCTTTTTGTTTGTTTTTTCTATTTTTAATTTAGCTTAAAATACTCATTTTTTGATTGAATTAATTCTCAAGTGGTATATCTTTTTTGTTGTTAATATAATTCAAAATAGTATCTTGGTACAACACTTTGTGGCAATTGGCGCTGTTTGTTTTAGCTTATTCTCAAACAGCTTATAGCTTATTTTGGTTATCCACAAGTCATATTATTTCAGTTTAATTTGATGCAACCCCATTTGAGGATTTGTCTAAATGCATTACAATTAAACGGGTTATACCCATTTTTTATTTAAGTGGTGAAGTTATAAACTTTGTGGCAAACATGAATTTTTCCAATTTATATTCGAGTTTTGGGGGATTAATTAAGCTCTAATAATTGGAATTTAAGTAATTTATTTAACTCTAGTGGATGGATTGATTTCTGGGATGCTGATTGTTGAACTTAGTTATCAATAACATACAACTTGGCTCACATGAGTAAACTTATGGTAACTAGGCTAGCTTATATGCTTGAGGGAATGCACATACATTAAATCCGAATGATTTTCGATGTTTTATGGTATGGATGAACAACAACCAATAATTGGAGATAATAAGGGCTCCTTAATAGTTTCCGCTCATTTGTATTCTCTATGAAATCTATGTGGCATTGAAAATGTTGGTAATCAATCACTTGTCTAATTAAAAAACTTGATATGGATATTTTTAAATAATTTCGAAAAAATCATGCATATTAAGTAAAACAATTTTTTTGGAATAGGTTAATAAAATATAAGAAACCCCTGCAAACCTCTGCTTCATTATGAACTGTAATCTATATTGGTCGGTGTTTTATTTCCTATTTCCTAAATTCTGTTTGTGTCTTTCATGTTCGTATATGTATTAATGGTTTAGTTGGGGATCTGCATGGAGATCTTGCCAAAGCGCGATGTGCACTTGAGTTGGCTGGTGTACTTAGTCCTGATGGGCAAGACGTGTGGACTGGTGAAGAGACGGTATGTCTTAGAGGGCTGCAAGTGGCAAAATAGCTGAATTTATCTCTACAACTTTATAGTTATTGAAAAAAACACAACCAAGAGTTTTTATACTTTTTCATTAGCAGAAAGAAATTAATGGTTTATTATATCACAATCTAATTCTATATGATTTTGACCAGGTGTTAATTCAACTTGGAGACATACTTGATCGAGGAGAAGATGAAATAGCTATTTTATCTTTATTGAGATCATTGGATAACCAGGCAAAAGCAAAAGGTGGAGCTGTTTTCCAGGTCTGTGCTGCCAAACTTAGTTGTGCCACTTTTGCATGCATATGCTAATGCTGTTCGTGTACAATTATTAGAAAATATGCGTGACTAAATTTGTGCAAATATAATGGGTTATCAATATTCTTATGTTGTTCTTTTTATTCCCTAATAGAATATAGACAATTTCTTCTGGACATCTTATACACTGTTTCTGTATGTTTTTCATTTTATTTTTTTCTATGCATCCAAGTAAACTGATAGATAGTTCTATTCATTAATAATTAAGGTCAATGGAAATCATGAGACCATGAATGTAGAAGGAGATTTTAGATATGTTGATTATGGGGCATATGATGAGTGTGGGGACTTCCTTGAGTACTTGAATGACTGTGAGCACAACTGGGAAGAAGCTTTTGTTAGTTGGGCTGGTGTGTCTAAAAGCTGGAAAGAAGATCGAAAAATGTCTCAAAATCCTTGGGGTCCCTGGAATCTTGTAAAGGTATGTTAACATTGAAATCTATATTTACTTCTTCTTTTTTTACAATGTACGAAAAATGTGATCACTTTTTAGTGTTCTTACAGCTGTTGTTATTCTCATGATCTACATGACCTTTCTATGAAGTTTTTATTCAAGTAAACTTCTTCTAGGTTTTTGCTTGATAAAATACTGATAATATTTTAGGCAGTATCATTGTGTACTCTGGTTGGACTATAGAGATTAGTTTGGTCTGCTTATGGCGGCTTTATTTAATAGTACTTATAGGGAATTAGGAATATAACCACCTGAAAATCTGATAAATTTAGAATGTGTGCGCGCGCACACGCGTTTGTGTGTGTATTCGCTTTATGAAAGAAGTTTCATTCGCCTTCTTTTCTCTAGTGATAGGCTTAAGCCTTCAGTTATTTACCTCAAATTAAATGTACGAAGTACAAACAATGAATAATATGGCACTGGGAAAGTCTTATTTGTGAGTGTTTGATATTGATAAAGTTATTGAAACTTTAATATTTTTTCTAAGGTCCTTGTATAGGGAGGGGTGTCTTGGTTGCTTTAGGCATAGGGGTTATTATTTCACTATACTTAGTATACACATACCTAGGTTTTGCCCCCCTTTAATAAAATTATTTACTTTCTAAAAAGTATAATATAATATATTGTTTTGGAACTTTTGGTCGATATGTACAAGAAACAAAAAATAAAAGCATTGTGGAAGATATTTCAATCTCCATTTCATATGCATAACCAGTACCCAGCATCAACTATGAAAAAATCAGTAATCATGAAATGTGAGAATTCAAATTTCAGTCGGTGTCCTAACCTTACCTTACTCACTAAATAACCTAACAAAGAGTGTATATGTCTAGCAAGTTTACTTCAAATGAAGGATAATGGAGATCAATAATTTTAAAGTGATTCGAAAAAGTTGTCTTAACGTTCCGTCAAATAATGTATTTTTAAATATTTTGCAACCGAATTTAAATTACCAAGATGTAGACCACAAAAACTCATAAAAGAACAGTCTAGATTATTTTGTGATTTTAAAGTTTCATCTTGGAAGTAGCCAAATTTAAAGAGTCTGATTTCTCTAGATTTTTTCTTCCTTTTTTCCTTTTGTGATCTACATTATTAAGATTTCAAATTGGCATGCTTACTTTGATCAGCTTAAAAACACAAAAGCATTTGATTTTTACCCTAAGCGGCAAACTAGACAAATTTAGAGCGCTGTAGTTTATCTGGTATGATTTTATGATACAATATGTTATATTACATTCCAGTTATTTGGCATCTATAGAAATATATGAGAAACATCAGCTGCTTGTTCCTTTCTGGTTGTTTCTTGTCAATAGCTATTCTGATTGTGTTATCCAAACATTAGGACAGCGGCAAAAGGGGGTGATTGCAAGATCATTCCTCCTAAGACCAGGGGGTCCATTGGCATCTGAATTGGCACGTCATGCTGTTGTTCTTAAAGTTGATGATTGGGTGTTCTGTCATGGTGGCCTTCTACCTCATCATGGTAATTTTGTACTTCCATTGGACGCACTGTTTTTAATTATTATCAATTGCTAAATTTTTTGTCTTTTAGATTCGTATCTTTTCATATTTTAAATTGACTAATAGAATTGTTGGTACTGCTTCAGTTGCCTATGGCATAGAGAAGATGAACAGCGAGGTATCGAATTGGATGAAAGGTCTTAGTGAGAGTGATGACCATCAGCAACTCCCTTTTATTGCCACCAGAGGTTATGACAGTGTTGTGTGGAACCGTCTATACTCTAGAGATTTAGGGGATCTGGAAGACCATCAGATTGATCAGGTGAGAAGAATTAAATTCCACGGCCCCTCTTATGTGATTCTTTCTCTTTTGCGATCTCCGATCACCACCCAGGTTTCAACTGTTTATAAATTCTTTTTTTTCTTGGATCTACGTAAGCATATCATATTTTCCAAAGATTGGTAAACTTTGTTCCTGATTTTGGATTAGTTCTGGAATATCCATAAAAAAACTAAAAAACTAAAAAAATTGGGATATCCATTGCTTGGTGCGTCTTAAGCTGAATTGAGGAAACCTCAACATTTTCTAAAGTTGTTTTTATTTTCTGCTGTTGGCATGGGTACCTTTTTCAATGCAGCTGCTGGAACTAAATTTATCTTCTCATCAGATCCAATGTATTCTTCAAGAGACTCTACAAGCAGTAGGTGCCAAGGCAATGGTGGTCGGACATACTCCTCAAACTACTGGAGTTAACTGGTGAGGGACCACCATTACTTGATGAATTTTATTTTCTTATTTAGTTTTGTTTGTCTGAAGATACGTTGCAATTTAATTATGTATCCAGTTTTTCATTCTGAACCTGCATTTGTTGACTTATTTTTTGTAATGCTGAATCATCCTGCAGTAAATACAATTGTAGCATATGGCGCATTGATGTGGGGATGTCTAGTGGAGTTCTTGACTCGAGACCCGAGGTAAACCGACTTAAGTGACCCGATATATATATATAGCATTTATTTTCTCCATCCTAGACAAGGGTAATACTAGTTCCCCACCCACCCCGCCCCCGCCCCCGCCCCCGCCTGGTAATATAAAGGTTCATTCGTCTAACTTTAAATTTTTTGTTAGTTTATAAGCAATACTGCAAAACATGATGTGCTTAGTCCCTAGATGTTTCATATTGGTCATCACTCATTAGGTTCTAGAAATAAGAGACAATAAAGTGAGGGTGATGAGGAGCCAGTGGAACGCGTTCAGTGAACTTCAGGCTGTTGAATACACATAGATAGCAGAAGAAGACCACAAGGTATGATGCAAACTCCTCTCATTTGTTTTGAAACGTTGCCCTGTGAAATTTGAAATAAGGATCTAAAGAAAACAATTGTATTGCTATGCTCTTGGTTTTCCTTTCCTGGTTCCATTTGCTTGTGCCACAGATTTATAAATGATCATGGTTTGCTTGTGGCATCATGGTCTGCAATACCACATCGTCGCTAAAACTTCATATAATTTTGTCTATACCGTTGCATACAAATATCCATTTAGAAAGTAAATGATTGGAAATTTTCGGTAATTTATGGAACTATTATCATGTCCTGATCAACTACCTCTTTCTTATTGATACGTTTACAGGAGATATTATCCCTTTGGCTTTTGTTCGCAGAAGATCCATTGTTTATTATAGTCTATACATGTGGCTTACATTATGTGTGAAGAATCTGTTCAATTATTACAAGGGTTGGGTTCCGGCAACTTGAAGAAAACCGGAAAGAGGGAGCACAAGATATGTATAGTCTACATTACAAACTATGCTGATCAAATTTTGGAGTCATATTCATAACAAGTGAAACTGCTGCTGCCGAACTTGCAGAACAATCTTGGAGTCGACTGTTGCAAACATGTTGAACTAAAATTAGTAGGAGCATGTATATACAGTGTATTCATTTTTGATAAAACTACAGCTATATTATTACTCCAAATACATGATTATTATTTGGTGTACAAAATTCATGTAAAGCAATAAAAAGTTTTGCTGAGGTTTAGTCCACAACTGCCGCATTGTTGGTTCTTATAGTTCTGAAACCCCCGCATTTGCTCCCATTGCTTTCTAAGTTTACCTCGATTTTTTAGGCCTTATGTTTTGCAGGCTGCAAACTGTTAAATTTATCTAATGTTTGAATATAAATATGTAAAAATAAAATTTGTTAACTGATAAATACAATCAAATAATTATATTTTAATATCAGTATAAAAGCTAAAAGGCCTTCCCTCATTCATGTTCTTAAAAGAAAGCATGGCAGGTAAGGCCGTAAACGAGCGAGTTCGACTTGGGTTCGACTCGAAAAAATAAAAGTGAGACTCGAATTCGTTAATAATATGATTTAAATTTAAGCATAAAAAATAGTTCGAATAAAAATATGAGTAGAATCTGAGTAAGATTATACTCAACTCGTTTAATATCAAACTACTCGAATTATCGATTGTGATTCAATATATACTCGATTGATACAGATTCGATTAGATACTCGATACATTCTCTTATAATATATACAAAATTAAATCAAATTAAATTAAGATAATTAATTATTATTATTTTTTTTTTATTTTTAATTGTGACTTTATATTTATAAAGTGTAATAGTAAATATTTTTTTTATTTCTAAGTAAAATAACTAATTTAATTTATAATTATATTAATTATAAAACTAGTAATTATGTGGAGACTTAAATTCGAGCTTGAATTTGAAGCTCGCAAGTAATTTGAATATAATTAGGTCCGAGTCGGATCAAATTCAAGTAATAAATATTCGAGTCGAGTCGAGTCGAGTCGAATCGAATCGAATCTGAGTAGAGTTTTTCAGATACAATTCGAATTTGAGCAAGTCTTCGCTTCGATTCAACTATTTTACACCCTTAATAGCAGAGTCAGGACAGCAGAACAAGGGTATTGTTTAGTTTCGATTCTCCTTTAATTATAAGAAATAATTTGTATTTGGAAGTAAAAATAACCTTTAATTTGCATAACAATTCTAATGAATCAAAACTGGGTTAAAATTTAAATACAAGGATTTATGAGCAGTTTTCTAGATATCTAAGTTTTCCATGTTAAATTGTAAAAGTACAAGGCTTAATACTATGACTCTGTGTCCCAATGGATAAGGCGCTGGTTTACGAAACCAGAGATTCTGGGTTCTATCCCCAGCAGAGTGACAAAGACAAATTATTTCTTATAATAATATTATGGTTATCTAATTTAAATTTATTTTTCTTTTAATTTAATCTTCTAAATTAAAAAAAATAATAATTATTTTTGTACTAATTACACGCGTGTGCCACGTGTGGCTTTGTCTGTATAAACCAACCCCTAGGCCCTATGGGTGGCAGCTGGTCTGTTTCATTGGATTTCAAGCCATCTCCAACGTCTTTTTTGTAAGTGGAGTTTATACTTCTTTTATATAAAGCATTGTCGTAAACTCCGTTCAATTTTGTCAAAACACAACCCTTTAAATCCAAGACTTGAATGCATGCTTTTCTTCGCCATCCTCTCATTCGATTGAAACCCTCTTCTTCTAGCCTTCTCAGTCACTCACTACCACCCTTTGATTCTCTCTCCACAATGAGTTCCTCTCTCCTCCTCCCTTCCATTTCTCCCCAAAATCTCGCCATTTTTGAAGCTCCAGAATCTCTGAGGAGCTCTAATTCGGTTTGTTTCACGGGTTTCAAGCATGGAATTCGAGGTTTTGGTTCGAGAAATTTGGATAAATCTAGGGTTTTTATGAGCGTCTCTGTTGGATCTCAAACTGCCGCTAATGATGCATTGTTCTCGGATTACAAGCCCACCTCTGCTTTCCTATTTCCTGGCCAGGTCTATTTTAATTTCATTTTATTAAAAATGTGATTTTTTTTAGTAAATCTGAGTTCAATATAGCTTCGAAGATATATTGCAATATTATACTATTTTTATATGAATCTTGTCTTGCTAAATTGGGGATAAATAAGTTTTTGGTTATTATATCTTATGAATTAGATTTTCATTACGGTAAGTGAAACTTTTTTTTATTACAATCAATTCTTTGTCTTCTCGCGTATTCTGAAATCTTTCATTAATTTTACTTTCCGTCCAAAAACCAGATGGAAATCGTGAGTGTGCAGCTCACGTGATGACTGTGCAAAGCTGGCCCCATTTTTTACTTACGTGGAGCACAGGAAATGCAAGGAGACATATTATTATAGCACAAACCACCAAAACTATTAACTACTTCACCTCAATAATTCCAAAATTAATAATAATAATAATAATAATAATAATTTCAAAATAATAATAAAATACTAATAATAATAATAATAATTTCAAAATAATAATAAAATACTAATAATAATAATAATAATAATTTTTAATAACAATAATAGTATTAATAATAATTTCAAAATAATAATAATATAATTTTTAAATAATAATAATAATTTGTTTTTAAATAAATATAATAATTATTTTTAAAAAATAAAAATAAACACAGTTTTTGTAATAAAAAAAGCGAAGTTTTTTGTAATAATAAAAAAAAGTGCAGTTTTTTTTAATAAAAAAACAAAAACAACGAAAAAAAACCAAACAAAAAAACAACAAACAATGCAAAAAAAAAACACACAAAAAAAAACAAAAAATTGTTAAGCCTTTTTTAAATACAACTTCATATAAAAATATTTTTATAATTTATATAATAATTTCAAAATAATAATAATATAATTTAAAAAAGGCTTAATAGCTTTTTTTTTTTTTTTGTGCGCTTTTTTTTTTGCATTGTTTTTTTTTTTTTGTTTTTTTTTTATTAAAAAAGCAAGCGCTTTTTTTTTTTATTATTACAAAAAACTTCATTTTTTATTACAAAAATCGTGTTTTATTTTTTATTAAAAATAATTATTATATTTATTTAAAAAACAAATTTATATTATTATTTAAAAATTATTATTATTATTTTGAAATTATTATTAATACTATTATTATTATTAAAATTATTATTATTATTTCAAAATTATTATTATTATTAGTATTTTATTATTATTTTGAAATTATTATTATTATTATTATTAGTTTTGGAATTATTGAGGTGAAGTAGTTAATAGTTTTGGTGGTTTCAGGCTATAATAATATGTCTCTCGCATTTCGTGGCTCCACGTGAAGCAAAAAATGGGGCCACTTTTCATGACAAATATCACGTGAGTCAGACACTCACAATTTCCATTCGGTTTTGGACTAAAAGTAAAATTAATGACCATTTTGTAATACGTGAGAGTACAAAGAATTCGATCAGAATAAAAAAAGTTTTGCTACTGTAACGAAAACCGGACCCAAAGATAAATGACCAAAACGTTATTTATCCCTGCTAAATTGTGTGTGAATTACATTATAGTCTGTTGGATATTGGGTATCCAATTGGGGCGCCCATCATTGAGGGTTCGACCCATTTGGTTAATTGACAAGGTCAGTAGAGACGTTCATGATTTTGAACGTGGGTTGACTGATCGTGGGGAGAAAGTGGGGAAGTGTTTTAACCACTTTTGTATACACATTCGTCGATCAATTAACATGCGATTCACTCAGTTGGCCAAATACAGAGCGTTCCAATTACAGACCAAACCCAAATTGTTTCGAACCGCGAGTTAGTTTTCCGTTCTCGATCGTAGTTCGGAGACACTGTTGGGTTAAAAAGGAACGGCCGGAGGTTTTTCGCATCAAATGTTTAATCACGCTTCAAGAGGTATGCCTTTGATTCTCCTGATTATGTGTAAATATGAATAGCATGCTCATAAAATCACTACAGTTATGGCATCAGAACATGGTTTGTGATCTATTGTATGCTATGTATGTTATATTTACACGTTGTGACATGATTGCATGTTTAAAAAGCTTGGAAAACACCATTAATGGCAATCTTAGTTACACTACTTGTTAGGGGCTAATATTGCAGTATGTTGTAGCCTAAACCTAGTGTATATGATCTGCAAATTTTGGGTTTGATTGGATATGTAATTTACAATTAATTTGAAACCCTAGTTTGCAAATTGTCTACTTTGACCAGCCATAACTCTTTATGTGGTTGTCCGATTTGATTGATTTTTGTATGTATGCGTAGTACTCGTTGTAAGCTTTCCAACGATATATTATGGGCCTAAATCGGAGTTATATGGAGTGAGATATGGTTTCTCAAAATTTTAGTGGCGAAATGACATTTCTGTAAATTTTGGTGGCTAGAGGTTGAAGATGACCAACGCGCCCGACCCGCTTTGACAGAATATAGTATGCCCCACCATCTATATTAACTTGTACTGATAGTCGGATATGAAATTTCAGGTTTGGCGCTTAGAAAGCGAGTAATCTGAAAATTTGAGTTAAGATCCGTACGGCATGACCATATGACATGTGCTCATGTAGATGAGATTGTTTGCCGTTTAGTTTTAACTCTTGGTAAGCGAGCAATTTGAAATGTTATAAGCTCCGCACAACAAGGCTATATAATTACATGTTGTGAGCGAGTTACATGTGCTCAGCGACCATGTAAAGGAGGTGAGAGAATGAATCCCTGTTTCCTCACCATGTGAGTTCTGTAGGACAAGTTTTGTTCCTACATCAAGTGCTCTTTGTGATCTTTGACTATACTGCAAAGACATGGATTTAATGTTGCTAGTTTCGATTCCTAAGGTCAGGATTGATGAGACTATAAGGACCGTTCTGAGAAAGTAGTTGATTCATTTTTGAGTAGTATTAGGGCAAAGGGAAGACAATTTGATTTCACCTCGTTCTGCACTTATTGTCGACAACTATAACGCTTTGATAGCGACATAGTAAAAAGTGAGATACAAAATGGACTTGGGCCCAAAGGTTGTTAAGTAAGGTGAGGGATTAGAGATACTTAACCTATTGAAAATTCAAATATGTCTGGGGTACTATGAGTTTGTGGATTGTAGCTTCTACGCGAACTAATTGAGTTTGGCATGAGAGCTCCCGTATTGTTTTCTTTAAAAGGGTAGATGTCTCTTAGTTGGCCCTATCAGGTTTGATGTAGAGCTCCCGCATTGCAGGTGAACTCAGCGGTAGCACGGTTCGACAATTAGAGGTTTACATGTTTTGGTTTGAGCTGATTTTGGTAGATATGAGGATTACATCGTCCCCACCATGGGCGAGTGGGAGATGTTGGATCTTGGGTATCCATTGGGGGTGCCCATGGAGGGTCCGACCCATTTGGGTTAATTAACCGTTCTCTAATTGACAAGGTCAGTAGAGACTTGAACGTGGGGAGAAAGTGGGGAAGTGGTTTAACCACTTCCGTATTAAATGTACATTCGTCCTCTATCGATCAATTAACATGCGATTCACTCAGTTGGTCAAATACAGAGCGTTTCAATTACAGACCAAACTCAAATTGTTTCGAACCGTAAGTTAGTGTTCCGTTCTCGATCGTAGTTCGGAGTCACTGTTGGATTAAAAAGGAACGACAGGAGGTTTTACGCATCAAAAGTTTAATCACGCTTCAAAAAGTATGCCTTTGATTCTCCTGATTATGTGTAAATATGAATAGCATGCGCATAAAATCCCTACATAGTCAATGTCCAATTTGATAATGACAGAGGAATAAATGCAGAATTTAAGTTTATGGGTTGCTTTTTAAACCTAGAATGAAATTGTAAAAAGTATTTAACATGTTAATTTTTTGAATTAGTAAACTATGTTTGAACTTCTTTCTCCACATATAGCTAGGCTACATATTCTTCACTACATCTCATGCCATTATGTTTTCTTGGTATAATTGTTTTCCTCTCATAAAAGTCTATAGTAGGAAGGTAATGGGGTAAGGATGTAGCAATTGAGCATTTAAACTTACTAATTTAGCTACAATTTAGATTGGTTTCTGCTTCGTGAGAGGGGTAAACTCCCTTAGGATTACATTAATACGATTTTGTGGTGCAACAGAACATGTGTAACTAAATTGATAATTGATTGTTGTACCAATAATCAACTAAGAATTGTGTATTGCTGAGTATGTTTCATGAACTTCCATAAGGCAACACTAAGAAAAGATAAGCCTACATGTTCTACTTTGAGAAATTGTGCTGCATATCATTAGTTGATGATACTGTGTATGGAATCCGATGATCATGTTTGTTTTATCTTCAACTTCTTACTGCAGGGTGCACAAGCTGTTGGAATGGGTGTGGAGGCTAAGAATGTCCCTGCTGCTTCTGACTTGTACAATAAAGCAAATGAAATTTTAGGGTGGGTCGAATAAAACTGTTAGTTCGAAATTAGAATCAACGTTAACAATTTGTTCAGCTTGAGATAACTTTTCTTATCCAATTTGCTTCAATCTTATCTAAACCAGTAACCTCCAAGATTCCAACTGGTTCTCTCACCAATATTTGGTAGGTGACTGGTTTAAAAGGAATTGGAAGTGGAAAGGAGAACCAAAATTATATTATATGAGTAACACATTATTTCTCTCTGAAGGTTTGACCTTTTGGATGTTTGCATTAATGGACCAAAAGAAAAGCTAGACTCCACTGTTTTGAGCCAGGTGTGCTGCCATTATACCTTTTCTGATTTTTATTTATTTATTATTTTATTTTTTGTTGGTGTTAAATATCTGAAAATGTGAATCATACACATATATTGCATTACCACATAGACAAACACACATAAAGGTTAGTCATCTGATGTGGTCATGTATGTACTTGAGAATTCATTTCTGAGAGAGAACTGAAATTAACTTAACAGAACTGTGGGTATAGTCAAATCTCAAATGCTATAGGTAGTAGACCTACTATACTTTGGCATACGGATGGTCTTAGATTACTTATTGATTCTTCAATTGCAATTTTGCAGCCAGCTATCTATGTCACCAGCTTAGCTGCAGTTGAGGTACTACGCGCCCGTGATGGAGGTCAGCAGATAATTGATTCTGTAGATGTTACATGTGGTCTAAGCTTGGGAGAATACACCGCTTTAGCATTTGCTGGAGCTTTCAGGTGAGTTGTTGGATTTGATGTTACAAATTTTATTTATTTGTTTTCACTGAAGGTTTGCTTATTCCTTAACGCTTTAAAAAAAATTAACTCCCAATTTAAGCCAAGCTAACACAGTTCCTAATCTGCTACTCACCATTGCCGTACACATTTTTTTTATTTTATTTTACGTGCAGACATTTTCCTTCTAATATTAGTTTCTGTATTTTTTATTCCATTTATTAGCTTTGAGGATGGACTCAAGCTGGTGAAACTAAGGGGTCAAGCCATGCAGGTAAATAACCTTTAGTAGCTAATTCTACTATTAATATATGTTAATGGCAGTCAACTCCTTATCAAAATTATTTGTGCTCTTATCTATAGGAAGCTGCAGACGCTGCTAAAAGTGCTATGGTTAGTGTCATTGGACTGGATTCAGAAAAAGTGCAACTCCTGTGTGATGCAGCTAATGAAGAAGTTGATGAAACAAACAAAGTCCAAATCGCAAATTTCTTATGCCCTGTAAGGTTCTTTTAAAATATTTTCTCGTTAAATTAAAGAATTGATATTTTCACGAGTAAAATTATTAGTTCCACAAGTTCTTCTCTCGCATGAGGGTGGGATGCATTTACCATCCATATGATGAGCAGAACCTTGTGGAACCTATTCATATGAGTAGACCCTTGTGGAACTCTTCATTCTAACTTGTGGTAGTGATAAGCCAGATAGTTCTTGTTTATACGCTAACAAGGAGGTTGGTGTACTTTTGAAGGGAAATTATGCAGTCTCAGGAGGTGTTAAGGGAGTGGAAGCATTAGAAGCTAAAGCAAAGTCATTCAAGGCTCGAATGACGGTATTCTTCACTTTAAACTTTCAGTTGTCTAACAGATGCCATGCTTCCAACATCTCATTGGTTTATTTTTCTTTTGCAGGTCCGATTAGCTGTTGCTGGTGCTTTCCACACTAGTTTCATGAATCCATCTGTCTCAAGATTGGAAGCTGCTTTGGCAGCAACAGAAATTAGAATTCCAAGAATACCAGTTATATCTAATGTTGACGCACAACCACATTCAGATCCCGCAACAATTAAAAAAATACTAGCACGTCAGGTAACTTTACCAATGACCTGTGGTACTCACCGTAAGCATATGAAGTTCTAATGATTTATGTCAACTTGGAATAACAGGTAACTTCCCCTGTTCAATGGGAGACAACAGTGAAGACTCTCCTAACCAAAGGGTTGAAGAAGAGCTACGAATTAGGACCAGGAAAGGTAGAGTTTACTCTGGCTAACGGTTTGATTTTTGATTCCTACTTCAATCACGGCAACACTTGTTTTTAGTGTTTCCATATTGATGTTCTTATAAGGTCTTATATCCATCTTGTGGGCCGAATATCAGGTTATAGCTGGCATTGTCAAGAGAATGAACAGGGCTGCAGAGATTGAGAATATTAGCGCTTAAGGAGTTGACAGGTGGTTCCTTCTACGCCATTTCAATAACAAAGGGTGAGCATGTCTGTACCATATAAGTTCCTTCCTTGAGCTTTACCAGGAAAGAAATTTGGAGCTTCAGTTTTGGGCTATAATGACCAGCCTGAAGTTTCTTCCAGATGTATTGTAGACTTGAGCTTTACATAGAGATTTTTCCTACTTCATTGCGAGGATAACTTTTGAATGATGTTTGCAAGAGCTATAAATGATGCTTATTATTTGGTAGTCATAGTTTTAGACTTTCGGCATTGTAAGAACTGAGAAGTTTTAATAATGTCATCTGATGTTGTTTTAGCTCACCCTTATGTTTGTATTCACTTGTTATTTAGTCAGAGATAATAGAAGGTATTGTAACATTTTTTTGAAATAGTTAAGCTGATTGGGTTAGCAAATAGTTGAGCTCCACTCACTGAAGATAAAGAACTCTAAACCAAATCCCCTTTTTCCATGTCTAAATGGCTATTATTGAAGGGCATCACCTGTGCTTAGGTACCTGCTCAATGAACTGAATTAATATAGCTTAGGGTTTCCTTCATAACTCTTACAATCATGTGCATATTCAACCAGATACATGGTTAATAGCAGGCACAAATGCACGGAGCCCATTCATAAATTTGTTATTCGGAAAATTTATCAAACACCAAATGAGCATCATATACCATTAATAAAAAAATCTCCAAAAACATCACAAATTTGCATGCAGGCCTAGTGGTACTAGTGGACAATGGTGATTGTCTCATTCTTCTTAAGTGATCAATCCACCGATCTTCAGGCACTCGATCCGCCCAATTCAGAGTGAATCCGCCAAAAGAAACCCAGCGCTCTCATCCTCTCGAAACGCCTCCGTATGGCCGACTCAGATGCCTCTTCCACTTCGTCGTCATCTGAATTCTGATCTGACAAGTCTTCATCATCTTCTTCAGCCGCGGCAGCCAATATTAGTACTCCAGTAATCGTGTCAGAATCGTTGCCGTGGGCGTTCCCTGTTGCACAACATAAGCTTAAAATTTGGCTGAAAAAAATGTTAACACTGCTAAAATGGAGAATATGTAAATATGGATTACCTTCGATCAACTCCACGGCAGAGTTGAGCAGTGCGTTCATCGTTGTTTGATAGATATTATGTGTAATAGGATAAAGGGCAAAATTACTTGGAAGACGGTAAATTAAGGAATTGGGTCTCATTATTAGGGAAGAATTAGTCTTTTAATTATAGTTAGGTGTACAACTAATTTAATTATAGTTAGTGTTAGGTGTGCAACTAATAGTGCATATATATATAGCATGTATTTGTCATGGATTAAAAATGAACAAATATCATTTCTACCAAAAAACCAAACTCATTGTCCGCTAGAAGAACTAGCGGACTGAATCAAAAATATTCCCAATCAACGATCCTTGCTGCAGCTGCGGTTTTATTTGGAATTGGAACCCAGCTGCAATTTCTCTCTAATGAACTCCCAAAGCCAAAGCTGTTGCGATTTCTTCCATTTAAGCCAATATTTTAGGGTTGTTACTTGTTTATTATATTCCGAGGATCAATCTATTTTGATTTCTGAGGCAGAAGATAGGTCTGTTCGAGTCTGGTAGCTTATCATGTACTGCATTCTTATTTCCTTGTTGATCTTATATACATGATATTTTTGTTTTCCATTTGATTAATATAGGATCTTTAATTGTTATTAAACACTTGAGTTAAGGTTTGCTTGTTGTTTAAGAATTTATAATTGTTTTCCATCTGATGAACTTCAGGTCTATATTTTTCTAATAGTGTGTAAATATGTATTTAGGGCTGTTCAAATATGTGTAAATATGTGTTCAGGGAAGGCATTCATTCATGTGTTCAACAAGGATATGTCCTGCATTTATTCATGTGTTCTGCCAGCAGGGATATGTGTGTAAATATATTTAAATGTGTTCAGACATAAATATGTGTTCAGGGGGCATTCATACACGTGTCTGGCAGTAACTGAGAACCTCAATTGCAAGCTCCTAATACTAACTAGGCTCATGTCCGGTATTTTAGATGATGCATACGGCATACCTATCTGGTTGCGAGTTAATCTAATGGTTATGGGCAGCACTATGTTCCTGTTTCGTTGAATAACATGTTAAAGGAAAGCATTTTTTTTAGATGCCTAGGGGTAGATATTAGCTTTGAAATAGCGTTAGTATAAGCATGAAAATTAGGACAACAGAACTGAAAAAAAAACTTAGTGCTTACAAGGTACTCATAGTGCCATTTTTAAACAAGAAGGTATTCATAGTGCCTGGTTGTGTCTTGCATTTAATTGGTTTAGATTGGTAAAAAGTTTGAGATTTAATTGTTTTAATCACTACTATTTTCTGCTTCTGACCAAGTCTGTATACAGATGAAGAAAATTTGCCCGTATTAATATCAACATGTGTTTCATGATCCAGCCCAGCTAAGGAATAAAACCATAACTGGCCTGGTGTTTTAACAACATTAGTTGGTGTGAGTGGTGCTGGAAAGACCACCTTGATGGATGTGCTAGCTGGGAGAAAAACTGGTGGATATATTGAAGGAAATATCAGCATCTCTGATTACCCAAAGAAGCAAGAAACATTTGTTCGTGTCGGTGGCTATTGTGAACAAAATGATATCCATTCACCACATTTTTGGCACCAACTCACCATGATTTTGTAGCAAACATTTATCACCTTCATTAGCTTACAATGCAATAAAAGTGAATTCTCTCCACCTTCTTGCAATAGTAAATATGAATGTAGTTGAGGTGCGGAGACTTGCTTGATTAATTGTGTAGTTTTCTTCTTTTGATATCAATTAAAGGCAGGTTTAATATTTTGGTCAACTTGATAGGGGAAAAAAAATAGTAATGTATGATGCACCATTTATCTCCTATATATATATATATATATAGAGAGAGAGAGAGAGAGAGAGAGAGAGAGAGAGAAAGGATCTTGTCCGGACTCCCGACAGGCTTAAAATGCGGACCTTTAATTTTATTTTATTTTTGTTTTTTTTAGAACTAAAAATATAAATAAATTTATGGAACTGAAATTTTTACATAATACAATGTCTTGGATGTGATTTGAATACATATAACAAAACATGTCCGGACTACCCCTTATCTTACTCACCCGTGCTCACCCCCCTTTAGCGATGGACCCGACGACGGTTTCGGATAGACGACGGTTGTATGACCCGACGACGGTTTCGGATAGACGACGGTTGTATGACCGAAGAAATCGCTGGTCCGTCCAGTTAAAGTGAAAGACAAAATAAGAAGATAAATAAAGTATCTTCGACTGATCCGGATAGTGTGTATATATATATATATATATATATATATATATATATATATATATATATATATATAATTTAAAGATTACAGGGTAGGTTTGTATAATATAATTTCGATTAGAAATTGTTTTCTATGATTGGCAATAAACTACTTGTTTTACTACTCGATCACTGGCGTGGAAAAGCCTGCCTTTGATCAGACTATTGATTTGAGAACAAATCAACATTTTTATTAAATAAATTTTGTTAAATTTTCTTTTCATCGGCAAAATAAATTTTAGTAAAACCAAAAGTTTGGCAAATCCAAAAGTTCTGGATAGAGGATTATCAACATCGAGCATCACCATCCTGAATGAACCAAACTTAAATTACAAGAATTCAAGTTTGTCGTTCAAGAGTGAAATATTCGACAGATTTCTGCATTCTTTTGTAACAAGTGCATTAGTAACACTTTAACACCATTTTAAATGCACTCACCAGTTAAATCTTTTTACACCATTCTAATAGACAACCAAAAGCTAGAAAAACCTATCAAAAACATTGAAAAATGCATACCAACACAAAATAAACATATAGAGATTCATACAAATATTGACATTGATATTGAAAGAGAATTACAAGTGTTGGGTCGTGATATTTCTCCTATTGGACCGAATAGATTGGGCCTACATATTCAGTTAGTCCATTGGGTCTTCACTATCGGGTGTTGACATTATTGGATCTAGTCACTTTATTATCTTTATTAAGTCCTTCTAGTATCGGACCCAATCAGTGGGTCGACCCATCATATATTTAAATATCTACATCTTTGACTTGTAATGATGAAAAAGTATGATGGTTGACTAGAGAACCCGCCATGCATTAATGTGGATGGGATCATAACCCACGGCCGGTAGTAATAATGACCAAAAGCGATAGATAAACTACATGCATCAAGCAGAACCCATCGATCAAAGGGGGTGTGGTAGTAGTGGGTGGGTACAAGAATCCGCAAAGAAAGTATAACTTAGTATAAAGGAAGTCTTCACAAAAGTTATGCGTTCTCATACACGTCTTCATTCATAATCACATATACACGAGAATTATTTTTTTCTCTCAAGACACTAGACATTATATTCCTCCATTGTTTAACCTTGTGAACACGATATCGACTCTCACTTTGAGCTATCCCCAAGTGAACCATTATCCAAGCTTGTGGTGTTTATCGTGTTTCTTGTGCGTAATCGAGGCGTCTTACGTGATTGGGGACGTGGCGCGTAAGATCCCTGGCGTTAACATTGGGCGCTAGAAGGAGGGTTTTTCTAGTGTTCTTGAGCTATCAATCACAATATTTTCGGTTGTTCTACATCGGAAGTTATGGCACCAATCGGGGGTTCTCGTTCGAGATCCCTGGTGAAGCTTCAAGATGGTTGGTCTTTGTTCTGGCGATAAAGAGCAAGATCATGACCGGAAGGCAAGTAAAAGGCACCCGCCCATAATTCCTAAGATAAAGTGGTCGGTGATAAAGATGATGGTCGAAGCGAGTAGATGAAGACCCAATGACCATTTTCTGTTTGATCAAGAGGTAATCTGCCCTATTGGTCTTGGGATGATGGTCAAGGAGAATAGATGAAGACCCAATGACCATTTCTGTTTTCAATCAAGAGGGTAATCGCCTATTGGTCTTGGGATGATGGTCAAGCGAGTAGATGAAGTCCCAATGACCATTTTTCGATTCGATAGAAGAGGGTATCCCGCCTATCGGTTTCGGGATTATGGTCGCGAAGAAACGAAGAGACCGATCCAGGAGCATGCACCTCGGAATACAAATAAGGCATTACGCCTCGAGTATCCTCATCAAGTGACGGAGAGTTTCACCTAAGTATATCCAGAAATCACACTCCGAGAGTCCTTTGGGGGCACACATACCGTAGATACTTTTCTTCTGGAGATGCGTCTAAAAAAGCGTCACTGTTCGAGATCAAACACACAAAATGCACCCATATTCCTAAGCATCAGAAGAGGATACCTCATCCTAGGGGTTCTCGGGACTATGGCACAAGCGGATGAGGGAGCAATTCAAGAATATATTCACCCGAGAATGCAAAAAAAGGTACTCGCCTTGAGTGTTCTCGCCATGTGAAGGACTCATCACAAGCAGATCTATAAGCCGCACTCTTGGAAATTGAACACTTGGTAAATATTTCCAAAGTCGGTTGACATTATGGTCGGACAATTCTTTTACGAAGGCGATAATAGTTAAAGAGAAGCCGAGGAGTCCGACAAAGCCGTTGTAGCTTCTTCAGTGAAGCGAGCTCGTGGACATTGCATGCAGATGGATATTCTATTTTGGACATCGATCAATGACAGCTATCGAGGGTCGATCACAATAACAATTCCGTTCTTCGATGCATTATCGAAGTTGGCCACTCGAGATGCTTATAACTTTGATGGCGGATGGCGTCTTTCCTTCTCCGGATCGAGATCTTTGGCAAAGAAAACCAATTACAAGAGTGTCAACTTTGTTCTCATTGATGAGAATCTTTATCGAAGGACCTTTTTTCGTCATCATTACTCAAACATTTGGTTCCATCCAAAGCGGTGTATGTTCTTCCGAAATTCACAAAGACATCGTGGCGATCATTTGACCGAAGTTGTTGGCCTATAAAGCACTTGGCGAGGATATTCATGAAAGAACCGTGAAGTCAAAGATGAATGATTTTGGTGGCTCATCCACATTCACTTTTGCACTCATCTTGATCCCTGGTCCTATTTTTGTCCTAAGGTCACAATGGTGTAAGGAGGTATGGTAGGACTCATTTGGCCATTCGATGGCAGCCCATAAAGGTCCTTATGATCCTATATTGATTTTACCAGGGTGGTAAATCAATGGTCACTATTGATCATGGTCCTATTTGTCCTAAGGTCACAATGGTGTAAGGAGGTATGGTAGGACTCGCTGGCCATTCGATGGCACCCCATAAAGGTCCTTATGATCCTATATTGATTTTACCAGGGTGGTAAATCAATGGTCACAATTGATCCTTATATCTTGGTCCTTATATGCTTGTTCTACCCCGAGTGGTAAGCAAGATTTTGATGGTGCAAGGAGGATCGGCCAAATTTACTCACACATGCCCGATCTCACACTTGAAGCGATAAGTATACATTACTTTATTTTGTTCAAGTGTTGAGTTGATTCATCAATCATCATTCATTAAATTCTATCCATTAAATTCATTCACTTCATTTCATAAATTAAGCGTTATATCGCCTTATCTAGTTCATGTCCCAAGTTAAGTTCATACAGATTAATTGATCTTTGAATTATTGACAAGAAATGTTCATTGAAGTAATAAGGCATGAAGTTGATATTTTAATATTAACTGCTCACAACAAGTTAGAATTTTTACTGAAAGTTCTGACTAAAGATAAGGAGAGGTCATCTTTAGCTTCTTCCTTGTCATCGTCACCATCTAAAGAGTCTAGAAGAGATGGATCTACTTGGCCGAGCTTTTATTGCCTTTACTTGGCAGATTTCATATCCTTGACGTTGCGTTGTATATGGTCTATCTCATCGTCCAGATCGGCGGATTTTCTGTATGCTACTTGGATTTTTTATGAAGGTCTTCGGTCAGTGGCGAACTCAAATTCTTAAGGGCCCGAAGATCTTTGAGCTCTTCTTCAAGCTTCTGACGATGTACCAGATGCTTTGATCCTTTAGCTCAGCAGATCGACATTTATATCGATGATGACCCGATGAGTGGCCTTGGTCGCTTTCGGTTCTTCTTTGACCTTGTCGATATCCTTCCGAAGGCATTCATTGTTGAGAAGAACAATGTCAAGGTTGCTTCTTTCCTTTTGCCAAACACAGACTTCAGAATGGCTTTCTCCCTTTGGCATTATCTTCGGTATTCTCTTTGGCATTATCTTCGGTATTCTCTTCGGCATTATCTTCGGTATCCTTTTCGGCTTCTTTGTATTTGGGGCGGAAACACACGAAGAAAGTGTTTACTTGCAGATGACCAATATTAATCGATCAGTTCAGATTGATAGTCAAATCCCAAGTTCCTTTAGTCTGGTATTTCACTCCTTCACCCATCAGTTCCATGATGGAATTATTACCGAACCGATGATCATTGGTGTCGCCACAGCTTCGGGCCTAGATTCAGAAGAAAATGGTTTTTGTGGCGAAGGTCTGAGTTGTTCGGGAGGCGATGAAATATTTGTTGTTGTATGTTCGGCAGGAGCAGGCTCTTCAATTGGACTTTCGATCTTAATTTATGTTGCCATTTGATGTTCACTAGATGGGCTTCGGTAAGCCGTATTTTTGGGCCTTCATTGGTCTTATATTAGTTCCTTTTGTCCTGAACCGATGCCATTTATAGTTTCCTATTAAACCTCCTGTTTAATAAAAAACTAGGGGGCAATGTTGGGTCGTGATATTTCTCCTATCGACCAAGAATAGATTGGGCCTACATATTGATTAGTCCATTGTGTCTTCACTATCGGTGTTGACATTATTGGATCTAGTCACTTTATTATCTTTATTAAGTCCTTTACAGTATCGGACCCGATCGGTGGGTCGACCCATCATATATTTAAATATCTACATCTTTGACTTGTAATGATGAAAAAGTATGACGGATGACTAGAGAACCTGCCATGCATTAATGTGGATGGGATCATAACCGGCCAGCGGTAGTAACAGTGACCAAAAGCAGTGGATAAACTACATGCAGTCGGCAGAACCCATCAGATCAAAGGGGGTGTGTCAGGTAGTAGTGGGTGGCACAGTAATCCAGGCAAAGAGAGTATAACTTAGCAAGGAAGTCTTCACAAAGAGGTACGTTCTCATACACGTCTTCATTCATAATCACATATACACAGAGAATTATTTTTTCTCTCTCAAGACACTAGACATTATATTCCTCCATTGTTTAACCTTGTGAACACGTATACTGACTCTCACGCCTGAGCTATCCCCCGACGGAACCGCCGTCAAGCTTGTGGTGTTTATCGTGTTTACTGTGCAGGATTAGGGCGTCTTACGTGATTGGGACGTGGCAGAAGATCTTGGCGTTAACAACAAGCACATCATGTTTCAACAAAACACAAACATAGGATAACACAAGTAACACAGTATTACCATAAGCCACAAGTCTAAAACAATACATAAAGATAACTAAAAGGAGATTAAAATAAACAACAATCCAAACCCCCCCTCAGCAATACTCATCACCTTTATCTTCGGCACCCTCAGCACCGACTTCCTCGTAATCGCAGTCAATTGCGAAGTAGGGAGAAATCGCAGCTAGGTTCCAATTCCAAATAAAATCGCATCAGCCGCAAGGAGAAATCGCAGTGCATTAGCCCCAATTCCTTTTCACTTTCACACAAATCACAGCTTTTTTTACTTTTGGTCTGCTTGGGGATATTACCGACCGAAAATATTTTTGATCTAGTCCGCAAGTTCTTCTACCTGACGAGTTTGGTTTTTTTATCCCATCCCTTGATAAATGTAACAATAATGCTACTAACACATCAAAAATAACTCACATAATGCTCACGTACACATACACACACATGCATACTGTGGAACCCCGCCTGACATACGGGTCCCACAAATTGCATGTGTGTATGTTAGAATTATGTGAGCCACCATTATATAATAGTGACATTATTTTAAATGTAATGCAAGGTAAGGTAGAGATGGTATTTGCCTATTTTTAATCTGTAATAAATACATGAGCCTGCGTTATGGAAGGGAAAACATTACATTATATATAACATATTTAAATATAAACAAACCAAATCATATTTATTTATTCTAATTCATTTTAGATCCAACCGAAATAGGATTTTCGAGATAAGAAATAAACTAAACAAATCATGGATAAATCCAAGCGACCTTTTCTTAAATCCAAGCCATCTTTTCGTTTGCCCCCGATTCAATCGGCTATGGATCATTGCCCATATATATATATATATATATATATATATATATAGGGAAATGATCCGTGGAATACGTTAGCTATTAACCATGTTTCAACTAACGCTCATCCAGCCGTTCAAAATTGGAGTTAATGGCTGAGATGAATGCCCAGCCGCTAGAGGGAGTAGCGGCTAGCAAATTTTTTTATCTTTCACGCTACTCCTCTAGCGGCCGACCAATAAAAACGACGCTAGAGGAGTAGCGGCCACCAAAGATAAAAAATTTGGCTTAATTGCGATTATCCTAATTATTCTCGTAAAATAAAATAAAATAATAAATAATTATAAGGATAATCAATAATTATCTTTATACTTATTAACAAAATAAGTATGTATAAGAATAATTACTGATTATTGTTGTGAGACCCCAGATTTTATCAATAAAGATTTAAATTTTGTCGAAATAATTTTTAATATTATGTTGTGAATTTGAGATAATATTATAGTTGTGGGTAGTATTTATAAATTTTGCAAAGTATGCAAGTGGTTATATTATATTCGATTGGTCGGGGAATATTCGGTTTAACGAGGGAATATTCGTACAACTACTCAATCATTGGTGGACCCACAATGAGAATTATTATCAGATTGAGAAACGACAAAAATATTTTATTGAAATAACGGCGGAAGTTTTCTGGTTGATCTTTGTTGAACTACTCGGTAGTAAAAGTACGATGTACGTGTGGTTGCATAGTAGCATTACGGCGGTGATTGATTATTGATCTTTATGTGAGAAGTCACTCGGTTTGATTCCATTATTGTCGATTAATAATATGAATTATTATAGCGATAATGACGTTTTGTTTTATTCGTATTATTAACGTAATAAAAGCGAAACATCTTTATATAAAAAATGAATACTTTATTAAAATTATTACGTAAATAGAATATATTATATTTTATTATGCATAGTGTTGCATAGTATTTTGCATAGTGTTTTGCAGTAGTGTTGCGTAGTGTTTGCATAGTAAAATGTTTTTATATAAATAGAATATATGATATTTTATTTAAAAAATTTTGCTTTAAATATGGATGAAGTCGATTAAAGTAAATCAATCAGACCGTTCATGGATTAATTACTACGCATTCTATTTTCCTATAAATAGAAGCTCATTCCTTCATTATTTTCTTACGAATTCTTTGAAACTACAGAGAGAAATTATAGAGAGAAGTTATAGAGAGAAAATCTATAGAGAGAAAGAAGAAGAGTGATACGGTACTTCTTTACTTTGATATCCAGTGTCTTTTTACGGTAAGGGATATTATTTGTTGTACCGTAAAGGGGTGTTATTCTTTCTTATTCATGAAGAGAACTTACATTATTCCATTCTTTATTATTACATTGGAATAACCTATATATCTGTGGCATATACCTATACTTGGTGAAATCCCTGTTATTCCATTCTTTATTATTACATTGGAATAACTTTGTATACGTGGCATACCCTATTCATAATCAGATATCGTGGTTTACCCTATACTTGGTGACATTCTTCTATTATTACATTGGAACATCACATGCGTGTGTTTTTACGGACTGGTTAAAATCTTTATTATTCATTGGAACATCACATGCGTGTGTTTTACACGGACACTGGTTCCGTCTTTATCATTCTGTTGGAATATCCTATTCATGTGTGTTTTACAGGATCCGGTTCCATCTTTATTATTCGTTGGAACATCACAGCGATTGTGAATTTCACACGACTGGTTCCGATTATTATTATTACATTGGAATAACTTTTATCATGCAAAGTACCGCATGCGTGGTGATTTCTTTTGTTATTCCATTCTTTATTATACCCGGTTAGTTAAAACTTTGACTTCTATACTCCATGAAATTAGTAGAATATCTTTGATATTTGCGTTTCATCGATATCATTTCATGGAAATATTCTTACGATCATTCTTGAATTTTACTCTACAAAACAAGATATCATGTTGACAATTTGGACGTTAATAATTCTGGATAAATTAATTCTTGAACTTGTTTTATTGAATTATTATGTCATTGTCATCATTCTCATGTTATATTATGTTATCTTTTGGCTTACGTGCATAGATGAACTTAGTATGATTATGAAGCGGGGATCATTCGGTATAATCATGGCTTGATATAAATGATGTGACAAAAGTCCTCGATGGGTTTGTAATGGAGTGATGGATAGTTTTGGTATGATTATGACCGGGGGTGATTCGGTATAGTCATGACCATTGATAATTTGATGAAAATCCTTGGCCGAGTAGTACAGGATGATTGATTAGATATTGTGGTTTATTCATTAAGCTGAGTCTTAATGATAAAATTGATGAAAACCTTTTAAAACCTAAAAGATAGTAGACTTTATTTTCTACTTGACTCTTTTAATGGATTGCGATATTTTTATTGATTTAACCGGTTGTCTATTGTATTTTATCGGTTTAACATTGTTGAAGACTATTGATAATTTATTCTGCATTATCTTAGTTATAATATTTCTTACTGGGCTAGTTGAGCTCACCCTTTCTTTCACTGTTCTCTTCAGGAAATTAGAATATAGTCGGGACGAGTCAGGGAATGGAGTAATGGTCCAGAGGATAGCATTAGTAGTCCTCACTATTTTGTGAAATAGTGTGATAATAAATGTAATGAGGACTCTTTGAGTATGGATATTGTCTAAATGACAATATTCCTATTAGAACTCTCAGTTTATGTATTGTCGTATGTTACACGACAGATGTATAATTAAGTTTGTATTTGAATTTATGTACCATGTAAGTGGCGACCCAAGATGGGTGACGTATACCTAATTTTGAGGGCGTCACAGTTGGTATCAGAGCTTAGGGATATGATCCCTGGCTAAGATGTGAGACTAGAACTAGGAGAGGAGAGATAGGGAATTCCTTCGCTAGTATGACCTACCTAAGTTTATTTGGTATTTGATTGGTCGGTCAGAGTATAGTGATAATATGTTGCATGTCAATTAACTCTTATTTTGTGGCAGTGTTTGAAAATGGCATCCGAGAATGTTGAGAATAGCAATGGAGCGCAGGAGATTGTTGATTCTCCACAGATCAATAATCAGGACAATATGCAACAGGATGGCGATAATCCTCCTGTAAACAATAACACTGATCAATTGACGAACGACGGTACGTTTAAGAGGTTTTTAGAATTCATGCAACATCAGGCAAAAGCGACTTCTGTCCAAAACGTAGGTGGAAACACGGAAAACTCTTGGGCGGTCACCGCTAAACAATTCAAGGAGCTGGGACCACCGGAGTTTAAGGGAGAGCAAAACCACACTTGGCGGAAGCATGGATAAGCAGATTACCAAGATATTTGATGTCTTGGGATGCTCCGAGGAGCAAAAGGTTCCCTTGCCGCTTTATGTTGCTTCCAAGAAGGCGATTCTTTGGTGGGAATCGGTAAAAGCGTACTCAACTCTTTGTCTTAAAGATATCTTGGGAGAAGTTCCAGAGTCATTCAACGACAAATACTTTCCCCGAAAGTATTCGCCACATGAAGGAGGTGGAGTTTATTAAGTTGGAACAAAACAATATGGCCCGTGTCGCAATACGAGGCAAAATTTGCGGAGTTATCACGATTTCGTCCCACTTGGTGGATAATAAAGAGAATGACGCGAATGTTTTTAAGAGGTTTGAAGCGGGAGATACGTCAACATCTTATTTCTCATAAACCGTGTTTGTATTAGGAGATGTTGTAAATAGGGCTCGATTAGTGGAGTGCGATAACGAGTCAACGCAACTAAAAGAGAAGCGGTAAGCAAAATTATAATACCGGCCGAGAGTAGTCATCGAAGTGGTGACAACAAGCGTGGAGGAAATCAACAGGCCAGATATGGTAACCACTTCGGTGGTAATCAGGGTCAAAGCAATAAGAATGGACATTTCAAGAAAAGGAGATTCAACAATGATGGAAAGACGTCAAAGACCAAAGACCGTTGTTAAGGAAGGAGAAAGACCACCTATCATATGCTTCAAATGCGGAGGAGAGGTGTGACGCCCCCAAAATTAGGTATACGTCACCCATCTTGGGTCGCCACTTACACGTGGTACATAAATTCAAATACAACTTACTAATATAAGCTGCGTATACAATCGACATAAAGCGTGAGTTTGAATACAAATATTATCTACTAGATATTATACAAACTCAAAAGGAGTCCTCATTACAACTATTATCACACTATTTCACGAATAGTGAGGACTACTAATGCTATCCTCGGACCATTACTCCGTTCCCGACTCGTCCCGCTATATGTTCTCATTTCACAAGAGAACGGTGAAAAGAAAGGGTGAGCTCAACTAGCCCGAAGAAATATTATGACTAAGATAATGCGAATAAATTATCATTAGCCTTCAACAAGATGTTAAAGCGATAAAATACAATAAACAACCGGTTTAAGCTGCGGCGGAATATGCAATCCATTAAAAAAAATCAAGTAGAGAATAAAGTCTACTATCTTTTAGGTTTTAAAAGGTTTTCATCAATTTTTTATCATTTGAGACTCAAACTTAATAAATAAACCACCACATCTAATCATCTCTCGTACCCACGATCGAGGATTTTCATCAAATTATCAATGGTCATGACTATCCGAATCACCCTGGTCATAATCATACCAAAAACTATCCATCAACGCATTACGAGCCCTTTGAGGACTTTAGTCACATCATTTATATCAAGTCGTGATTATCTTAGAATGATCCTGGTCATAATCATACTAAGTTCATCTATGCACGTAAGCAAAGATAACATAATATAACATGAGGATGATGACAATGACATAATAATTCAATAAAACAAGTTCAAGAATTATTTAATCCATGAATTATTAACGTCCAAATTGTCAACATGATCTTTGTTTTCGTGAGAGTAAAATTCAAGAATGATCGGAAGAATATTTCCATGAAAAGATCTTTGGATGAAACGCAAATATCAAGGATATTCTACTAATTTCATGGAGTATAGAAGTCAAAGTTTTAACCAACTGGGTATAATAAAGAATGGAATAACAAAAGAAATCACCATGCATGCGGTACTTCGCATAGACAGATTATTCCACAGAATAATAATAACGGAACGGTCGGTGAAATTCACCGACGGGATATTCAACGAGAATAATAAAGATGGAACCAGATCGGTGTAAAAACACGGATAGGATATTCCAATGAGAATGATAAAGAGGCGGAACCGGTGGGTGTAAAACACATGAGCAGGATGTTCCAACGAGAATAATAAAAAGCGGAACCAGTCGGTGTAAAAACACATGCAGACAGGATGTTCCAATGAGAATAATAGAAGAATGTCACCAAATATAGAATTAAACCAGCGTATCTGAGGTTATTCCAATGAGAATAATAAGCAATGGAATAACATAAGGATTTCACCAAGTATAGGGTATGCTGGCGTATACTGAGGTTATGTATAGGGTATGCCACTTTTTACAAAGTTATTCAGCGAGAATAATAGTGAATGGAATAATGAAGTTCTCTTCAAGAAGAAAGAATAACACCCCCTTACCGTAAAAAAGCTGAATATAGAAGTAGTGAAGTAGCGAGAATACTCTTCTTCTTTCTATAATTTTCTCTCTATAGCTTCTCTCTATAATTTCTCTCTAGAGTTTCAATGAATTAAGTAAGAAAATAATGAAGGAATGAGCTTCTATTTATAGGAAAATGGAATGCATAGTAACTAATCCATGAGCGGTCAGATTGATTTACTTTTTAATCGACGGTCCTATATTTAAAGAAAAATCTTTTAAATAAAATATAATATATTCTATTTATATAAAAACATTTTACTATGCAAACAATATGCAATACTATGCAAAACACTATGCAAAATACTATGCAACACTATGCATAATAAAATATAATATATTCTATTTATAGAATAACTTTAATAAAGTATTCTATTTTATATAAAAGATGTTTCATTTTATTACGTTAATAATACTGAATAAAACAAAAGCGTCATTATCATTATAATAATTCATATTATTAAATCGTGATAATGGAATCAAACCGAGTGACTTCTCACATAAGCATCGATAATCAATATCGTGTGCTTTACTTATGCAACCACACGTGACATTGTACTTTTACTCTTGAAAGTAGTTCAACAAGAACCACGGTAAAACTTCCGCCGTTATTTCAATAAAATATTTTTGTCGTTTTTCTCAATCCGACAATAATTACATTGTAGGGTCCACCAATGATTGAGTAGTTATACGAATATTCCTGCTAAACCGAATATTCCCAGACCAATCGAATATAATATAACCACTTGCATACTTTTGCAAAATTTATAAATACTACCCACAACTATAATATTATCTTAAATTCACACCATAATATTAAAAATTATTTCAACAAAATTTAAATCTTTATTGATAAAATCTGGGGTCTCACAATCTCCCTCTTATGGAATTTAGCCCTCGAAATTAGAGTGCGATACTGATATGATAAAGAGGTGAGGATACCTTGAATACCTTTATCGTCGAAAACATTAAATTCATTTTTGCAATCCGCCAAAGATATTCATTAACAATTCATCTTTTGCCTTCTGAGCCAAAGATATACAATTTGTAAAACCAATAATATGAGACTTCGACTTAATAGTATCACAACCATGAATTATTCATGCACTTCTTGGCTAAGGATATTCGTGTTTTCAATTACGGTCATGATTATACAGAATAATCCGTGGTCATAATCATACCAAGTCTATCAATGCACTACTGACCAAAGATGACTTTTACCACATCCATGAATTAATATTTCATTCTTTGAGACTCATTTCAATAATTAATCCATATCATCGAATCATCCCCTTACTCACGGGCCGAGGATATTTATTAGTATCACGACCACGAATTATCCATGCACTACTACCAAAGATAATCGTGTATTCATTAGTATCACGACCACAAATTATCCATGCACTACTACCAAAGATAATTGTGTATTCATTAGTATCACGACCACAAATTATCCATGCACTACGCCAAAGATAATTGTGTATTCATTAGTATCCGACCACAAATTATCCATGCACTACGGCCAAAGATAATTGTGTATTCATTAGTATCACGACCACAAATTATCCATGCACTACGGCCAAAGATAATTGTGTATTCATTAGTATCACGACCACAAATTATCCATGCACTACGGCCAAAGATAATTGTGTATTCATTAGTATCACGACCACAAATTATCCATGCATTACGGCCAAAGATAATTGTGTATTCATTAGTATCACGACCACAAATTATCCATGCACTACGGCCAAAGATAATTGTGTATTCATTAGTATCACGACCACAAATTATCCATGCACTACGGCCAAAAGATAATTGTGTATTCATTAGTATCACGACCACAAATTATCCATGCACTACGGCCAAAGATAATTGTGTATTCATTAGTATCACGACCACAAATTATCCATGCACTACGGCCAAAGATAATTGTGTATTCATTTACGGTTATGATTATACCGAACAATCCCTGGTCATAATCATACCAAGTCCATCTACAGGCCACAGATGACTTTCAACATAATATAAGCATGAGGATAATGATATAAAGAATCAATCAAATGAGATAAAGGATAAATATTAAACATTTATAATATAATTTATCCAGGATTCAAGAATATCCCCATGTTTTCAATCACTTAATAATCTCATAATCTAATATCATTAATATTATAACAATATTTTAATCACTTCTTAAATTTATAAACAATTTATCTTAATTGTTTACGCTTTACCATATAATGCATTTAATCATTCAAAAATGTCATACTCATAAAATATCATCACCAATTATCAAATCCCTCATCAAAAAATATGCATATACTCTATATAGGATTCTCTAGCCATAAAATCCTATTTTTCAACTTTTGTTACTTCACATAACATATTTAACTCATATGTTAAGTAACTAAACTATTTTCATGAAAAATACCAAATCAGCCCCAAAAATATTTCTTTTCTGGGATTTAGCATAATATAGTCCCATAATGAAAATATATTTTTCTCGAATTTTAAAATTCATTTACTATTTTTTAAAAATCAATTTCCACTTAATTCCTTAAGAAATTAGCTACCTCAAGTTTAACTCCAAAAATTCCCAAATCTTGGCAGGACCTTACACATGTTAACGTGAGCTTCCAGTTTAAATTTCATGGTCATCGGAGTTATAGAACTCCGGTTTATAGCATTTTAAATCGGAAAAACCTAAATATTGAAATAGTCATAACTTGCTCATTTTAAGTCAGAATGAGCTCATTTTTGGACAGGAGGTACTTTATACCGTATACTTTCATGTCCCAAAAGGCCAGAATTTTTCTCATAATTTATGTGGCCGAAACAGCCTCTCTAAAATCATGGCAGAATCTTTTTCGGTTTTTGCAGCTTTGCACTCCTTTGCTAAAATCAGTCCACACAAAAATCTACAACACCTTTTCCAGTAATTCCACTTGGATTAGTTAGGTAACTCATAGATCTAACTCTAGGACTTGACCACATTCAAAAATTCAAAATATAACAGGAGATATGGTCAATTGAATTTCATATTACGTTTTTCACTAAAATCGATTTTCAACTCTTTGTGATTTCTAAGAAACTTTCATGTTTTCACATACTAACCAACATAACTCATCATAAAACTTACTAATACTTCATATACCCATGATTTTTATTAGTTCTATACTTTTATTATGACTTTCATCATAATCCACGTAAACAGATCCTTTTAGTTGAAGAAATATTTGAGGGTTTAAGAAATGGGTTTTGTACTGGGGTCAATACAAAATTTGATTTCACGCTCTAGGGTAGGCTAGGAAGTCTTCAAGAATACGCCAAGAAATTTATTAATGATAGAAATATCATTCAAAATCATTACTCTCGTCCAAGACTTGGATAATACGTCACATTAATACCAATGTGACTTCTATCCCTTAACACAGATAGCACCTCACAATGATACCTATTAACTTGCCATCTTCATCCACGGCGTAAGCCTCTGAGAAAGTCCGGCGGTGCATTCCACACAAGGAAGTCAACAACGAAAGGATCGGGGCTCTTTACTTATAGCTTGATATAACGATGATTAACTTTAGGATTTGGTTACTTTGAATTAGTATAACGGGTTGGTTAGGAATATGAAAGCTAACAACCTTACAAAAAAGAATAACAAGTAGTTAATCAATTATTTTCAAAAATTACCTCAAAGGCAAGTATTTTCAAGAGATAAGATCGACGAGTAGCGTGAAAGTGTTTATTTGAAACAACAAGATTAATAAAGCGATGGAGGTAACGAAGGTTTCTCCCAACGAAGTTTCAATAGATAAATCAAAGTCTAATTTCTTGAGTCAAATTTAAGCGTTGAACGCAAGCAAGAGAGATAAAAGAATGGGTAGAGGCGGTATCTAATAAGGTATAGACTTCGCAAGAGCTTTACGATTAACTTACCCGTGATAATTTTATTCGGGTTCCTCGTCACGAAAAAAAAACGCTCTCTCTTAAACTACAGGCTCTTGGTTTGTGCAGGGATGACCTTTGGTGCCTCTATCCTAGTTGAATTAAGTCTTGATGGCGACAAAATCGAGCTAAGTGGCTTTCTTCCACAATTATAACATGCTTTGGATGGCATGGTATGATTCGGATGATGTGTCCCTCTCCTCCGCATTTGAAGCATATGATAGGTGGTCCTTCTCCTTCCTTAACAACTGTGGTCTTTGGTCTTGACGTCTTTCCATCATTGTTGAATCTCCTTTTCTTGAAATGTCCATTCTTATTATTTTGTACGATTACCACCAAGTGGTTACCATATCGGCCTGTTGATTCCCTCCACGCTTGTTGTCACCGCTTCGATGACTAATTTCATTTGGTATTATAATTTTGTGGTTGCGCTCTCTTTTAGTTCGTTGACTCGTTATCGCTCTCCACTAAGCGAGCCCTATTTACAACATCGAATAAAAACACGGTTTATGAGAAATAAGATGTTGGCGTATCTACGGCTTCAAACCTCTTAAAAACATTCGCGCCATTCTCTCTTTATTATCCACCAAGTGGGGATATGAATCGTGATAACTCGCAAATTTTGCCTCGTATTGCGACACGGTCATATTGTTTTGTTCCAACTTGATAAACTCCACCTCCTTCATGTATGGCGAATACTTTCGGGAAAATATTTGTCGTTGAGCGACTCTGGAACTTCTCCCAAGATATCTTGATGACAATGAGTTGAGTACGTTTTACCGATTCCCTCCGATGTCTGCCTCTCAGCGCAACATAAAAGCGGCAAAAGGAACCTTTTGCTCCTCGGAGCATCCCAAGACATCAAATATCTTGGTAATCTGCTTAATCCATGCTTCCGCGGAAGTGGTTTTGGCTCTCCTTAAACTCCGGTGGTCCCGACTCCTTGAATTGTTTAGCGGTGACCGCTTGAGAGTTTTCCATGTTTCCACCTACGTTTTGAAGCGAGAAGTCGCTTTACTTTGATGTTGCATGAATTCTAAAACCTTTTAAGCGCACTCGTCGTTAGTCGATTGATCGGTGTTGTTATTTACGGGAGGATTATCGCCATCCTGTTGTACATTGTCTCGATTATTGATCTCGTGGAGAATCAGCAGTCTCCTGTGCTCCATTCTTATTCTCAACATTCTCGGATGCCATTTTCAAAATATCGCCATAAAATAAGGGTTAATTAACATATCACATATTATCCCTATACTACGTGAGCCAATTAAATACCAAATAAATTTAGGTAGGTCATACTTAGCGAAGAATTCCCGTCTCTCCCCTCTAGTACTATTCTCACATCTTAGCCGGGGATCATATCCTAAGCTCGATACCAAGTTGTGGCGCCCCCAAAATTAGGTATATGTCACCCATCTTGGGTCGCCACTTACATGGTACATAAATTCAAATACAACTTACTAATATAAGCGTAGGTATGTACAATCGACATAAAGCGTGAGTTTGAATACAAATATTATCTACTAGATATTATACAAACTCAAAAGGAGTCCTCATTACAACTATTATCACACTATTTCGAGAATAGTGAGGACTACTAATCTTATCCTCACGGACCATTACTCCGTTCCCAGGCTCGTCGGCTATGTTCTCATTTCTGAGAGAAACGGTGAAAGAAAGGGTGAGCTCAACTAGCCCGAGAAGAAATATTATGACTAAGATAATGCGAGAATAAATTATCATTAGCCTTCAATGATGTGTTAAGCGATAAAATACAATAAACAACCGGTTTAGCTGCGTGCGGAATATGCAATCCATTAAAAAAATCAAGTAGAGAATAAAGTCTACTATCTTTTAGGTTTTAAAAGGTTTTCATCAATTTTTATCATTTGAGACTCGACAATAAATAAACCACCACATCTAATCATCCATGTACCACGGTCAAGGATTTTCATCAAATTATCAATGGTCATGACTATCTTAGAATCACCCACTGGTCATAATCATACCAAAAACTATCCATCAACGCATTACAGGGCCCTTTGAGGACTTTAGTCACATCATTTATATCAAGCCGTGATTATCTTAGAATGATCCTGGTCATAATCATACTAAGTTCATCTATGCACGTAAGCGAAGATAACATAATATAACATGAGGATGATGACAATGACATAATAATTCAATAAAACAAGTTCAAGAATTATTTAATCCATGAATTATTAACGTCCAAATTGTCAACATGATCTTTATTTAAGTAGAGTAAAATTCAAGAATGATCGGAAGAATATTTTCATGAAAAGATCTTTGGATGAAGCGCAAATATCAAGGATATTCTACTAATTTCATGGAGTATAGAAGTCAAAGTTTTAACCAATTTGGGTATAATAAAGAATGGAATAACAAAAGAAATCACCGTGCATGCGGTGCTTGGCGTAGGCGAGTTATTCAACATAATAATAATAACGGAACCGGTCGGGTGAAATTCACTGCAAGCAGGATATTCAATGAGAATAATAAAGATGGGAACGGATCCGGTGTAAAAACACAGATAGGATATTCCAAGCGAGAATGATAAAAGGCGGAACCGGTCGATGTAAAACACACGCAGACGAGGATGTTCCAACGAGAATAATAAAAAGCGGAACCGAATTAGGTGTAAAACACATGAGCAGGATGTTCCAACAGAATAATAGAAGAATGTCACCAAGTATAGGGTAAAGCAGCGTATCTGAGTTATTCATAGAATAATAAGCAATGGAATAACATAAGGATTTCACCAAGTATAGGGTATCTGCGTATCTGAGGTTATGTATAGGGTATGCCACTTTTACGAGTTATTCAGCAGAATAATAGTGAATGGAATAATGAAGTTCTCTTCAAGAAGAAGAATAACACCCTCTAGTAAAAGAAGTGAATATAGAAGTAGTGAAGTAGCGAGAATACTCTTCTTCTTTCTATAATTTTTCTCTATAGCTTCTCTCTATAATTTCTCTCTCTAGAGTTTCAATGAATTCGTAAGAAAATAATGAAGGAATGAGCTTCTATTTATAGGAAAATGGAATGCGTAGTAACTAATCCATGAGCGGTCCAGATTGATTTACTTTAATCTGACGGTCTATATTTAAAGAAAAATCTTTTAAATAAAATATAATATATTCTATTTATATAAAACATTTTACTATGCAAACAATATGCAATACTATGCAAAAACACTATGCAAAATACTATACGCAACACTATGCATAATAAAATATAATATATTCTATTTATAGAATAACTTTAATAAAGTATTCTATTTTATATAAAAGATGTTTTACATTTTATTACGTTAATAATACTGAATAAAACAAAAGCGTCATTATCATTATAATAATTCATATTATTAATCGTGATAATGGAATCAAAATGAGTGACTTCTCACATAAGCATCAATAATCAATATCCAGGTGTGCTTCTTATGCAACCACACGTATTCGTACTTTTACTACTTGAGTAGTTCAACGGTAACCACGGTAAAACTTCCGCCGTTATTTCAATAAAATATTTTTGTCGTTTTTCTCAATCCGAGCAATAATTACATTGTGGGTCCACCAATGATTGAGTAGTTATCACGAATATTCCTGCTAAAAGAATATTCCCAGACCAATCGAATATAATATAACCACTTGCATACTTTGCAAAATTTATAAATACTACCCACAACTATAATATTATCTTAAATTCACACCATAATATTAAAAATTATTTCAACAAAATTTAAATCTTTATTGATAAAATCGGGGTCTCACAAGAGGGACACATCGATCCGAAGCTGCGCCATGCCAGTCAAAGCATGTTATAATTGTGGAAGAGAAGGTCACTTAGCTCGATTTTGTCGTTCTGAGAAGACAAATTCAACTAGGATGGAGGCACCAAAGACATCCCGGACAAACCAAAAGCCAGGTAGTTTAAGAGGCGTTTTTTCGTGACGAGGAACTGAATAAAATTATCACGGGTAAGTTAATCATAAGCTCTTGCGAAGTCTATATACCGTGTTAGATACGATTATACCCACTCTTTTATTTCACCTAGTTGTGTTCAACGTTTAAATTTGACTCAAGAAGAAGTTAAACTTTGACTTATTGGTTGAAACTTACGTTAGTAGGAGCCTTAATTCGCTTCTTATTTTTAAATCTTGTTTGATTCAAATAAACATTTTTCACGTTACTGTCGATCTTATCTTTTTGAAAATATTTGCCTTTGATGTGATTTTAGGAATCAATTGGTTAACTACTCATCATGCTTTTCGTAAGGTTGTTAGCTTTTATATTCATAACCAACTTGTTGTGCGAATTTAAGTAACCAAAACTACTAAAGTCAATTATTGTCATATCAAGCCATAAGTAAAGAGCCCCGAACCTTTCGTTGTTGACTTCCTTGTGTAGAATGCAAGCCGGACTTTACGTAAGGCGACATCGTGAATGAAGATGGCAAGTTTATAGGTATCATTGTGAGGTCTTATCTAGGTTAAGGGATAGAAGTCACGAGTTGGTATCAATGTGACGTCTTATCCAAGTCTTGGATGAGAGTCACAGATTTTGAATGATATTTCTATTATTAATAAATTTCTGGCGTATTCTTGAAGACTTCTTAGCCTACTTAGAATGTGAAATCGAATTTCGTATTGACCCCAGTATAAAACCCATTTCTTAAACCCTCAAATATTTCTTCAACTAAAATGAACAGTTTACGTGGTTTATGATGAAAGTCAAAATAAAAGCATTGGACTAATAAAAATCAAGGGTATACGTGGTATTAGTAAGTGTTATGATGAGTTATGTTGGTTAGTATGTGAAAACATGAAAGTTTCTTAAAAATCACAAGGAGTTAAAAACCAGATTTTGGTGAAAAACGTAACATAAAATTCAATTGACCAAATCTCCTATTATATTTTGAATTTTTGAGTGTGGTTAAGTCCTAGAGTTAGATCTATGAGTTACCTAACTAATCCAAGTGGAATCAATGAAAAAGGTGTTGTAGATTTTTGTGTGGATTGATTTTAGCAAAGGAGTCAAAACTTCAAAATATCCAAAAAGCTGCTGCCACGTTTTTGTAAGGGCTGTTTCGGCCACTTAATTAGTGAGAAAAATTCAGGCCTTTTGGGACATAAATGTATATGGTATAAAGAACATCGTGTCCAAAAATGAGCTCATTCCGACTTAAAATGAGCAAGTTATGACCATTTCAATATTTAGGTTTTTTGACGAAAAATGCTATAACTGGAGTTCTATAACTCCGATGACCATGAAATTTAAACTGGAGGCTCACATTAACATGTGTAAGGTCCTGCCAAGATTTGGGAATTTCTGGAGTTAAACTTGAGGTAGCAAATTTCTTAAGGAATTAATTAGAAATTAATTTTTGAAAAATAGTAAATGAATTTTAAAAATTCCGAGAAAAATATATTTTCATTATGGGACTATATTATGCTAAATCCCATAAAAGAAATATTTTTGGGACTGATTTGGTATTTTTCATGAAAATAGTTTAGTTACAAACATATGAGTTAAATATGTTATGTGAAGTAACAAAGTTGAAAATAGGATTTTATGGCTAGAGAATCCTATATAGAGTATATGCATATTTTTTTGATGATGGATTTGATAATTGGTGATGATATCTTATGAGTATGGCATTTTTGAATGATTAAATGCATTATATGGTAAAGCGTAAACAATTGAGATAAATTGTTTATAAATTTAAGAAGTGATTAAAATATTGTTATAATATTAATGATATTAGATTATGAGATTATTAAGTGATTGATAACATGGGGATATTCTTGAATCTCGGATAAATTATATTATAAATGTTTAATATTTATCCTTTATCTCATTTGATTGATTCTTTATATCATTATCCTCATGTTTATATTATGTTGAAAAAGTCATACGTATTGTGTAGTGCATAGATGGACTTGGTATGATTATGACCGAGGATTGTTTCGGTATAATCATAACCGTAATTGAAAACACGATTATCTTTGGTCGTAGTGCATGGATAATTTGTGGTCGTGATACTAATGAATACACGATTATCTTTTAGTAGTAGTGCATGGATAATTTGTGGTCGTGATACTAATGAATACACGATTATCTTTGGTAGTAGTGCATGGATAATTTGTGGTCGTGATACTAATGAATACACGATTATCTTTTGGTCGTAGTGCATGGATAATTTGTGGTCGTGATACTAATGAATACACGATTATCTTTGGTAGTAGTGCATGGATAATTCGTGGTCGTGATCTTAATGAATATCCTTGGCACGTAGTGTAGGGATGATTCGATGATATGGATTAATTATTGAAATTTGAGTCTCAATGAATGAAATATTAATTTATGGATGTGGTAAAAGTCATCTTTGGTAGTAGTGCATTGATAAACTTGGTATGATTATGACCAATGATTATTCGGTATAATCATGATGATGATTGAAAACACGAATATCCTTGGCGAGTGGTGCATGGATAATTCGTGGTCGTAATACTATTAAGCTGCGTCTCAGCATTATTGGTTTCAAGTTGTATATCTTTAGCCTGTAGTGCAAAGATGAATTGTTAATGAATATCTTTGGCGGATTGCGGAGATGAATTTAATATTTTTAACGATAAAGGTATTCAACGTATCCTCACTTCTTTATCATACCAGGTTCGTACCCTAATTTCGAGGGCGAAATTCCATAAGGAGAGGAGATTGTGAGACCCCAGATTTTATCAATAAAGATTTAAATTTTGTCGAAATAATTTTTAATATTATGGTGTGAATTTGAGATAATATTATAGTTGTGGGTAGTATTTATAAATTTTGCAAAGTATGCAAGTGGTTATATTATATTCGATTGGTGGAGAATATTCGGTTTAGTAGAGAATATTCGCATACAACTACTCAATCATTGGTGGACCCTAATGTAATTATTGCCGGATTGAGAAAGCGACAAAAATATTTTATTGAAATAACGGCGGAAGTTTTTACGTTGATCTTGTTGAACTACTTGGTAGTAAAAGTACGATAATATGTGTGGTTGCATAGTAGCCTTACGGTATTGATTATTGATGCTTATGTGAGAAGTCACTCGGTTTGATTCCATTATTAGTCGATTAATAATATGAATTATTATAGCGATAATGACGTTTTGTTTTATTCATTATTATTAATGTAATAAAAGCGAAACATCTTTTTATATAAAATGAGAATACTTTATTAAAGTTATTCTATAAATAGAATATATTATATTTTATTATGCATAGTGTTGCATAGTGTTTTGCATAGTGTTGCATAGTGTTTGCATAGTAAAATGTTTTTATATAAATAGAATATATGATATTTTATTTAAAAGATTTTGCTTTAAATATGGACCGTCCGATTAAAGTAAATCAATACGGACCGTTTCATGGATTAATTACTATGCATTCTATTTTCCTATAAATAGAAGCTCATTCCTTCATTATTTTCTTACGAATTCTTTGAAACTCAGAGAGAGAAATTATAGAGAGAAGCTATAGAGAAAAAATCTATAGAGAGAAAGAAGAAGAATATTACAGTACTTCACTACTTTGTTATCCGGTGTCTTTTACGGTGAGGATATTGTGGCGCCCCAAAATAGGTATACACAACACCCATTCGAAGTCGCCAAATACATGAGTACGAAACAACTACAACTTTATTATTACAACAAGAAAGCTGTGAGTTTGAATACAAATATTATCTTCTAGACAATATCTATACTCAAATAAATCCTCATCACATTATTGATTCATTATTTTACAAAATGGTGAGGACTACTAAACAACTCTCTCTAGAACCTTCATTCCATACCCCGACTAGTACTTCATTTACATTCTCGCCTCACGAGAAGAAAAATGGAACAACAAGGAAAAGGGTGAGCTCAACTAGCCCGATAAAAGAATATTATGACTAAGATAATATACAACAAATTATCGTTAGTCTTCAACGAGGAAAAATCGATAGAATACAATAGGCAACAAGTTTCGGATCAATATTCGTGATGAAATAATAATTCATAGAAGAGTTACGTAGAGAATGAATTCTACTATAATCTATGAATTTAACGATCCATCATCAATATTTTATCCTGTAACATCAATCGATATTCATCTCAAATCAAATATTCATCTTTGCTACTACTGGCCAAAGATATTCATCAATCGGTCGTATTCATCTCAACACTGTTCATCTTTGCACTCTGGGCCAAAGATATTCATCGATCGGTCATGTTCATTTAAACACTGTTCATCTTTGCACTACTGAGCCAAAGATATTCTTGAAATCATTCATCTTTGCACTACTGGGCCAAAGATATTCCATAATATCATCATTTAAGACCGAGGATGATGAAAATATTTTTAAAAAGCGAATCCGGTGAAACAAAATGACAAGGATTAAGGATTAAGGATTCGTACTTGGTTTTATCCACGCCCAAAAATACCTCAAAAATAATCATAGTGGTGTAAAATTCAAGAATGCTCAAAACATGGATCTGATCGAAGCTAGTATCCGAATAGATATTTTGGACAAAAAGAAGAAATTTTATTTTTAAATTGAATAGACAGTATACGTGAATAGTGTCAGTATCGTGAATAGTCTTATATACGTGAATAGTAACTCAGACACCAAAAGATAGAAATTCCACAAAAAACATCTTCACGCTTCATGAATAGTACTCGTGAATAGTAACTTCGTGAATATAGTAACTCATGAATAGTAACTTCGTGAATAGTAACTCATGAATAGTAACTCGTGAATAGTAACCCGAGCATGAAAAAGTTCCAAATTTGATAAAAACTTGGATCAACATTTCAAAGATAATGATATTGAAGAAATAATATCATTACAAAAAAATAATATCCCTTACCTCGAAAGATCAAGACTTCTAGCTAGAATACTAGGGTATAGTCTTTGAAGGGAACTTGCACCAAATCTAGCAATACTCAAAGTATACTCAAAATACTCACAAGAATACGCTCAAAATATCGAGAGAGAAATAGAGAAAACTTGAGTTTACGGTGTGATTTTCAATTCTAACCCAAGCACCTATTTATAGGAAAATGCTTAGAACACAAAAGAGAAAATTTAATATAATATTAATATAATTATACAAATTTTCCTTAGCCCACCTTTTGGTCAAAAACACCAGCCACACATGTTAAATGAGGTTCACAAACTCACAAAAACGTTTTTCTCAAAATAATTAATTAAAACTCCCAAAATCAATTATTTTGAACTTGAACTTCAATAATTCATAATAAATAGCCCTTTCATCAGAAAATTCGAATCTCATGAGTTTTTATAGGAAATTCAATTCTCTACAACTTTGCAGAAGAAAGTTTTTCCAAATTCCAAACAAAAATCGACCGAAATCCACAAACGGACGATTTTACGTGCTATAATCAAATTTGGATTCAATAATTGTGTCCACCAACACATAAAACATGTGTTAAACATTTAATGCCACAAAATACTCTTCCTCCTCATATACTCATATATCCCACATTCATTGTAAAAATATCACCGTTAATATATTATTAAAATAATATATTTAAATGAATTATTTTATCGTAAAAAGATAAAATATATATTTTCAACAATTGTCATTTTAAAATTTTCTCCATCTATATCCACATAAAATCAATATTTTCCTCATCATATAAATCAATAATTAATTATTCACAAATAATATTACGAGAATCACAATATTGACAACGAGTGCGGTTCAGGAAGAGGGGCTTTCCAATAAGAATTTCTTCTCATCTTGGTGGCGCAATTAGATGACCAAACCTCTCCTTAGACGTAACTTTCTAGACATTGCCAATAATGTTATCTATTAATATTATTAGGAGATAATATGAATTATTGCTTCGATAATGAAAGATCTTTGTGTAATGACAATTATTGAAACAACAATGAATATAAAATATCAACAATGACAATTATTAACTCAATAAAATTGAGCGATAATTATCGTAACCATTATTGAGTAGTGCCTTCTTCACGTAAGAATCAATAATTGGTGCAATACCGTACTGGTATCTTCTTGTCAACACGGTAGCGTATTAGTGTGTTTTAACCACCGGGTATTCCAACGAAGATACTTGGTAATAACTACTGTAGATTATTTAAAAACAACTTATATTTGTCGTTTTTCTTCATCCAATCGCTTTTCAGTTATGGGGCCCACACATGGTCGCTATGGCAGGTAAATGCGAATATTCAAGCGATCTGAATATTCCACGACCAAACGAATATTCCAAACAACAATGAATATTTTATAACCACTTGCTTAATTTGAAATATTTGCATATTTAACCCTTAACTATCCACATTAATCAAATCAACCCTTACTATTTCAAAATAATAAATAAAGAAAATTCCTTTTTATTTAAAAATTTAGGGTCTTACAACCTCCCTCCTTATGAAATTTCGTCCTCTCGAAATTGGACGACGATACACAGTGTTTTGAAAAGGTGAGGATACCTCGCTTTCATTTTCGTTTCCAATTCGTGTCATTTCCTCTATAGCATGATTCCTCCACAAAACTTTAACTTGTGGTATAACCTTTCTTGGCGTAGGACATGCTCCTTCCTATCCAAAATCTTGACAGTACCTCCTCATACGTTAAGTCTTGGCTATCTCGTCCGGTTCTAACTCAATAACGTGGTTCGGGTCTTTCACATATTTCTGAAATACGAGATATGTGAAACACATTATGAACACGAGACATACTCGGAGAGGTGCTTGCAAGTCTATAGGCTACATTTCCTACTCGGTCAAGAATTTGAAATGGACCGATAAATCGTGGATTGAGCTTTCCTCTCTTCCCAAGTCTTGTAACTCCCCTTCCATGGAGCAACTTCGCAACAATACATGATCCCTACATTAAATTCCACGTCCTTTCGATGAAGATCCGCATAACTCTTTTGTCGATCTTGTCTTTGTTTGTATCGTTGTCGAATCATTTGGATCTTTTCGTAGTAATGTCGTCTTAACTTTCGGGTCCCAACAATGTTGCTTCACCCACCTCATCCCAACATATTGGAGAATGACATTTTTCGTCCATATAATGCTTGAATGGAACCATGCCTATATTTGTTGTATGAGAATTCCACCAATGGCAAGTACTTATCCCAACTTCCTTTGAAATCTAGGACCACGAGTTTTAATATATCTTGAGAGTTTGAGTAGTCCTTTTCGATTGCCCATCCGTTTGAGGATGGTATGCCAAAGCCAATAAATAAATTCGTGCCCATAGCTTTCTAAACTAACCCAAAATCATGAAGTGAATCTTGGGTCACGATCTAAAACTATGGATCTTGGCATGCATATGCAATCTCACAATCTCATTTACGTACATATGAGAAAGGCGTTCAAGGAATAAGTCTCTCGTATCGTAGAAGAAATGAGCGACTTGGTTAATCTATCAACAATAACCCAAATAGCATTGATGCCTTGAGAAACCGCAGGAAGACCCGTGCTTGAAATCCATAGTAATGTGTTCCCACTTCCATTCAGGAATCTCAAGTGGTTGCAACGGACCCTTAGGTACAAGATGCTCGCCTTTTACGTTGGCAAGTTAAACACATCGAGATAAACTTTGCAATCTCTCTCTTCATATTGTTCCACCAAAATGTATGTCGAAGATCATAATACATTTTGGTACTCTCGAGATGGATTGCAAATGGTGTATTGTGTGCCTCCATCATAATCTTGTTCTTCAAATCGAGTCGTTAGGAACACAAAGTCTAGAGTGGACTCAAGTATTCCTTCTTCATCAATTCTCGCTTAGGAATAGCTCCTTCTTGTACTTTCTACGCATCATTTCACCGATTCGGTGGCTTGAGCAACCTTAACTTTTCTATTAAAGTTGGCTCTGTCGTATACTTGACATCATCGCACTCGTTCCGCGTATGATCTTCTACTCAACGCGTCATTTACCACGTTTCGCTTTTCAAGATGGTATGGTTAGAATATGTGCGAAATGAGTCGCCTCTTGATCTCTTGGAAAATCTTCTCGCATTCCTCGCTCCATATGCAATTTTGTATCTTTTCGAGTCACTAAGTTAATGGAATAGCGATTTGAGAATATCCTTCAACGAATCTCGATAATAACCAACTAAGCCTAGAAAGCTACGTATTTCGATTCTCGACTTAGGTTGTTCTCAAGCGTGACTCATATCCCAATCTTGGATAAGACGTCACAATGACACTATCGCTTTCTTATCGCATGCGAATATGGCGTCCCTACAGAGAGTCGGCAGGTGAATTCCACAAAGGAAGTCACAAGATAAAGGCTCGGTACCAAATTCTATAGTTGAAATTTTAACTCACGAAGTTCAATAGGAGCCATTCGATATGAGATTTTAGAAATGAGTTTTGTCTGGGGTTCAAAGTCGATACAAAATTTAATATCGGGCTTTGGGAGTAAGCCAAGAAATTCTTCTTGAAAATACGTCGGGAAAATCAATAACAACAGGAATATTATTCAAATCGACGTGTCTTTATTCAAATCCATAACATGGACTAAGAAAATTTGACATCCGTAATAAGCGAATGACTTCATGGCTTGATATGAAAATGTTTGATTACAATGGTTTGATTGCTTGAATTGAATAACGAGTTGCTTAGGAATATGAAAATTAACAACCTTTAAAATAATCAATTTCGGCATGATGAGTAGTTAACCTTAAAATCACATCAAAAACAAATATCTCTATAGAAATAAGGTTAACGGTGTAATGTGATAGTGCCAACTTGAATCAAGCAAGATTTATAAGCGAGTGGATGTGATGAAAGTTTCTCTAACGGAGTTTCCATGACTAGGTCAAAGTCTAATTTCTCGAGTCAAGTTTAAGCGTTGCCATAAAGTAAGAGAGATAAAAGAATGGGTAGAACAGATATCCGAAGAAGGTATATACTTTGCAAGAATTTATAAATAACTTCTAACCCGTGCTAACGTTCGGGTTCCTTGCATTTAATGACGGTCACGACAAACGCTCTTCCGAAATCGTTGACTTTGACTTTTACGGGGACGATCTTTTTGAGTCACCGTTCCCCATTGAACTAGGTTTCATTCACCGTCTAATCTCGGCGATATGTCCTTCCTTTCCACAACTATAGCATACCTTAAAGCTGTTGTGGGCGGTTTGGTGATATGTCCCTCTTTCCGCATTTGTAACATACTGAACCGGTGGTCGTTCTCCTCCCATAAAACTAGTTCTCATTTGGCGGCAGACGTCTTCACATGGTCGTTGTTGAATCTCCTCTTTTTAAAATCTCCTCCCACTCGCTTCTTCTATTTTCATGGCCACGATTACCACCGAGTGGTTCCGCCTTTGTCTGTATTCTTCTTTCTCCATTTGGTTATCGTTATTACGATGACTCGCTATCTTGATATGATCTGGTTATGGTCCCTCGGTTGAACGTACTCGTTATCTCGCTCTAACAACCGAGCCACATTGACAACATCTGAATAGAGAAAATTTATGAGAAATGAGATCTTGGCGTATGTCGGGTTTCAAACCTCTCGAAACATCCGCGTCATCGTTCCTCATTCTCCACCAAATGAGGTGCAAAACTGGATAACTCCGCATGAACTTTCGCCTCGTCTTTGGGACACCATCATGTTATTCGCGCTCTAGTCTAATAAACTCCACTTCCTTCATATTACGAATACTTTCGGGGAAGTACTTGTCATTGAACATTTTCGAAATGTCTCCCATGACATGTTGAGTGCGGAAATTTGGATGGGTACGCTTCACGATTCCCACCGATAAGAATCGCCCGCCACGGAACATAAAAGGCGGCGAATGGAACTTTCGTTCCTCCGTGCATCCCAAGACATCGAATATCTTGGTAATTTGTTTGACCCACGTCTCGCGCCTTAATCGGATCCGGCTTTCCCTGCAGTGCAGTGGTCCCAACTCTTTGAAGCGCTTGCATTTGTGACCACTCGTGAATTGCTATCATTTTCCTCTGTATTTTGAACACGAGTCTCCTAAATCGATTTTGCATGAGCGCAAAAAGCTTCTAAACATCCCTCGTTCATCATACGCTTCCGGTGGTGTTGTTCACGGGAGGAACATTGCTGACTGTTGCACGTTCTCCTCGTTGGTGAAAGTCTGAGCATCTCCACGGTCTCATTTGCTCCTTTGTTAATATTCTCAATCGACATTCTCAATCATTGTCATAAAATAAGGGTTAATTAAGGAAATCAATATATCACATAATATCCCTATATCTTGACCAACTAACAAATAAGCTTAGGTAGGACACACTAGCGAAGGATTTACTCGTCTCTCCCTCCTAGTTCTATTCCCGATCTCCGCCAGAGATCATATCCTAAGCTCGATACCAATTGTGACGCCCCAAAATAGGTATACATGACACCCATTCACGAGTGCCAAATACATGGATGCGAAACAACTACAACTTTATTATTACAACAAGAAAGCGTGAGTTTGAATACAAATATTATCTTCAGACAATATCTATACTCAAATAAATCCTCATCACATTATTGATTCATTATTTTACAAAAATGGTGAGGACTACTAAACAACTCTCTCTAGAACCTTCATTCCATACCCGAGCTAGTACTCGCTACATTCTCGCCTCGAGAAGAAAAATGGAACAACAAGGAAAAGGGTGAGCTCAACTAGCTTAAATAAAGAATATTATGACTAAGATAATATACAACAAATTATCGTTAGTCTTCACGAGGGAAAAAATCGATAGAATACAATAGACAACAAGTTTGGATCAATATTCGCAATGAAATAATAATTCATAGAAGAGTTACGTGAGAGAATGAATTCTACTATAATCTATGAATTTAACGGTCCATCATCAATATTTTATCCTGTAACATCAATCGATATTCATCTCAAATCAAATATTCATCTTTGCACCATGTGCCAAAGATATTCATCAATCGGTCATGTTCATCTCAACACTGTTCATCTTTTACTACTGGGCCAAAGATATTCATCGATCGGTCATGTTCATTTAAACACTGTTCATCTTTGCACTACTGAGCCAAAGATATTCTTCAGAAATCATTCATCTTTGCACTACTGCCAAAGATATTCCATAATATCATCATTTAAGATCGAGGATGATGAAAATATTTTTAAAAAAGCGAATCCGATTGAAACAAAATGACAAGGATTAAGGATTAAGGATTCGTACTTGGTTTTATCCACGTCCAAAAATACCTCAAAAATAATCATAGTGGTGTAAAATTCAAGAATGCTTTCAAAACATGGATACAATCGAGCTAGTATCCGAATAGATATTTTGGACAAAAAGAAGAAATTTTATTTTTGATTGAATAAGACCAAGTATACGTGAATAGTGTCAGAGTATCGTGAATAGTCTTGATATATCGTGAATAGTAACTCAGACACCAAAAGATAGAAATTCCACAAAAACATCTTCACGCTTTGAATAGTACTCGTGAATAGTAACTTCGTGAATAGTAACTCATGAATAGTAACTCGTGAATAGTAACTCATGAATAAGTAATCGTGAATAGTAACCCGAGCATGAAAAAGTTCCAAATTTGATAAAACTTCAGATCAACATTTCAAGTATAATGATATTGAAGAAATAATATCATTACAAAAAAATAATATCCCTTACCTCGAAAGATCGGTATTTCTTAGCTAGAATCTAGGGTATAGTCTTTGAAAGGAACTTGCAACCGTCTAGCAATACTCAAAGTATACTCAAAATACTCACAAGAATACGCTCAAAATATCGAGAGAGAAATAGAGAAAACTTGGGTTTACGGTGTGATTTTCAATTCTAACCTAAGCACCTATTTATAGGAAAATGCTTAGAAACACCAAAGCGAAAATTTAATATAATATTAATATAATTATACAAATTTTCCTTAGCCCACCTTTTGGTCAAAAACACCAGCCACACATGTTAAATGAGGTTCACAAACTCACCAAAAACGTTTTCTCAAAATAATTAATTAAAACTCCCAAAAATCAATTATTTGAACTTGGAACTTTAATAATTCATAATAAATAGCCCTTTCATCAGAAAATTCGAATCTCATGAGTTTTTATAGGAAATTCAATTCTCTACAACTTTGCAGAAGAAAGTTTTTCCAAATTCCAAACAAAAATCGACCGAAATCCACAAGCAGGCGATTTTTGTGTTATAATCAAATTTGGTCAATAATTGTGTCCACCAACACATAAAACATGTGTTAAACATTTAATGCCACAAAATACTCTTCCTCCTCATATACTCATATATCCCACATTCATTGTAAAAATATCATGAATTAATATATTATTAAAATAATATATTTAAATGAATTATTTTATCGAAAAAGATAAAATATTAATTTTCAACAATTGTCATTTTAAAAATTTTCTCCATCTATATCCACATAAAATCAATATTTTCCTCATCATATAAATCAATAATTAATTATTCACAAATAATATTACGAGAATCACAATATTGATAACGAGTGGGTTCCAGGGAAGAGGGCTTTCAATAAGAATTTCTTCTTCTTACTAGCAATGATTAGATGACCAAACCTCTCCTTAGACAGAACTTTCTAGACATTGCCAATAATGTTATCTAATAATATTATTCGAGATAATATGAATTATTGCTTCGATAATGAAAGATCTTGTGTAATGACAATTATGAAAAAACAATGACAATATAAAATATCAACGACAATTATTAACTCAATAAAATATTTGAGCGGTAATTATCGTAACCATTATTAAGTAGTGCCTTCTTATGTAAGAATCAATAATTGGTGCAATCTGGTGCTACTCTTCAACAACGGTAGCGTATTAGTGTGTTTTAACCACGGGTATTCCAACAAGATTACTTCAGTAACAACTACGCAGTTATTTAAAAATAACTTATATTTGTCGTTTTCTTCATCCAATCGCTTTCCGTTATGGGCCCCACACATTCATTGGTCCGTCGTAAATACGAATATTCCCGAAGCGATCTGAATATTCCACGACCAAACGAATATTCCCCAAACAACAATGAATATTTTATAACCACTTGCTTAATTTGAAATATTTGCATATTTAACCCTTAACTATCCACATTAATCAAATCAACCCTTACTATTTCAAAATAATAAATAAAGAAAATTCCTTTTTATTTAAAAATTTCGGGGTCTTACAGATATTATTTGTTGTACCCGTAAGGGGTGTTATTCTTGAAAGTATTATGCATACAAGCCAATCATGTATGATGATAAAGCATATACTGTGTAATCAATCTTATTTTTTTATTAATAAAAGAATTATTTATTAAAGGCATTTATTATCTACATGGTGCTGTTTTAATAATATGTGATAAACCCATAGTTTTAAGCAACGCTTTTAGAATAATGATGATGATCATTCTAATGAGATCTAAATTCTTAGAAAGCTTAAAACTAAAATAGTTCCCAATCATTGGATTACTAAATTGGGGATTAGTGAATCCGGATAGATTGGTACATACGTTAACTTGCTCATTGGATGAGGATGATTGATCTCATGATCATTTGTGTGGAGACACTAAAAGCAAGTATGTAGGTGCTTATTAGAGAATAAGTTCTTTGAGCGTGACTTCAGCAAGGAATACCTAATGGAGTTTTACTTACTGTCGATAGGAATTCTGTAGTGATAGTAGTACAAATGATCCTTAGACTTGAGATCATCATAGTATCTTATATATAATGAATTACACTTTGACTTATTCCTTAAGACTCTTAGAGTATATCAAAGGGTATGCTTGGGTGTAATAAGTTATATATGAAGATAATGAATGATCGATAAAGAATCTACCACTTCTAGTAAAAGGAGAAATGTCCTATGTGATTCGATAAATGACAACCGAGGAATCCTTGGCGAGGTGGAATGAAATTAGAAAGTAGTTTCTAATTTGCATTCATTAGGAGTTCATGCATTTAGGAATCGAAATACATATGATTAAATAAAATAAGACTTGTGATAATTCCATGTCTTATATTTAATTGGGACATTGTATGGTGGAAGGATTGAATTGCACGGTAACTATTTACTCAAAGGTTCTTTTATGATTAATGTTGAAATCTATATTATACGGAAAGTCGTTGATCGCTAGGGAGGCTTACCTTATTGTAGAATAAATATTATTTATTTAAATAAATTATTTGTTTAATTTATTTATTTAAATGAGATTAGAATTGTTCTAATTGATTTATTCACAACCTAGGTTTAATATGGAGAACCTAAAGGGTCACACCATAAAAGGAAGAATAATTATTTAAGAAGTTAATGGCATAATTGTAATAATATGTTAGCATATTTAATTTAATCTATGGTGATAGAATAAATTAAATAGCTTAATATTTATTATTTAATATTTTAGAAATATTAAATATAAATTAATAAGAGAGTCTTATTAATATTATTACAATTATTATTATTTTAATTTCTAAAAGGTTTAGGAATTAATTTAATATAAGTACTCTCATTTATTCCTAATTGGATTAGGAAAGAAAATTAGTTAAAGGAGTTTAATTAATTACCCCTAATAGGATTAGGGAGCCCATTTAATTAAAAGAGTTTAATTAAATAAATAATACCTTATTTTAATTAAAATAGGGTTACATGATATCTTTATAAGAGGAGTCTTATATCGGATATCTAATATCACGTAATTCAAGAGTTGGAGAAGACGCCCCTTTTTTTCTTATCTGAGATAGGAAAAACTAGGGTTTGAGCAATATCCTTCTTCTTGAAAAATTCCTCTTCCTTGGTGGATCACCTCTAGAGGCCATACATTTGGGTGGCTTACATTGATCAAAAAAGGAATCTACCCGGAGATTGAGGAGATCGCGGAGAAGTAGGAGGTGAACTGCGTGCACTGAGGAAGCTTCGTTTCTACAAGGGTATGATTTCATAATTTCTTATTCTTCGTTTAATTAATAATATGCATAAAGGATGATCCGGGTAATTGGTTTGTGAAAAATTTTAAAATCTGATTTTATCATGCTTCCGCTATATTTTGCAATTTGATTGCTACTTTGATTTTCATAAAACCTAACAATTCTTTCTTATTCATGAAGAGAACTTCTGTTATTCCATTCTTTATTATTACATTGGAATAACTTTTGTATCTGTGACATACCTATACTTGGTGAAATCCTCTGTTATTCCATTCTTTATTATTACTGTTGGAATAACTTCAGATCTGTGGCATACCTATACATAATCAGATATCGTGGTTTACCCTATACTTGGTGACATTCTTCTATTATTACATTGGAACATCATATGCGTGTGTTTTACACGGACCTAGTTAAAATCTTTATTATACTGTTGGAACATCACATGCGTGTGTTTTACAGGACTGGTTAAAATCTTTATCATACATTGGAATATCCTATCGTGTGTTTTTACAGGATCTAGTTCCATCTTTATTATTACATTGGAACATCCATGGCTTGTGAATTTCACGACTGGTTCCGATTATTATTATTACATTGGAATAACTCTGCCTATGTGAAGTACCGCATGCATGGTGATTTCTTTTGTTATTCCATTCTTTATTATACCCAGTTGGTTAAAACTTTGACTTTATACTCCATAAAATTAGTAGAATATCTTTGATATTTGCGTTTCATCGAGATCATTTCATGAAAATATTCTTACGATCATTCTTGAATTTTACTCTACAAAAGCAAGTATCATGTTGACAATTTGGGCGTTAATAATTCTGGATAAATTAATTCTTGAACTTGTTTTATTGAATTATTATGTCATTGTCATCATTCTCATGTTATATTATGTTATCTTTGGCTTACGTGCATAGATGAACTTAGTATGACTATGACGATGAGATCATTCGGTATAATCATGGCTTGATATAAATGATGTGACAAAAGTCCTCGATTGATCTGTAATGCGATGATGGATAGTTTTGGTATGATTATGACGGGGTGATTCGGTATAGTCATGACCATTGATAATTTGATGAAAATCCTTGGCCAGTGAATGCGGGGATGATTAGATATTGTGGTTTATTCATTAAAGCGAGTCTTAGTGATAAAATTGATGAAAACCTTTTAAAACCTAATAGATAGTAGACTTTATTTTCTACTTGACTCTTTTAATGGATCAGATATTCAGCTGCAGATTAAACTGGTTGTCTATTGTATTTTATCGGTTTAACATTGTTGAAGACTATTGATAATTTATTACGCATTATCTTAGTTATAATATTTCTTCTTTGGGCTAGTTGAGCTCACTCTTTCTTTTCTTTGTTCTTCTTGAAATGAAAATATAAGCGGGGACGAGTCGGGGAATGGAGTAATGGTCCCGGAGGATAGCATTAGTAGTCCTCACTATTCGTGAAATAGTGTGATAATAAATGTAATGAGGACTCTTTGAGTATGAATATTATGCAAATGACAATATTCTATTAGAACTCTCGGTTTATGTATTGTTGTATGTTTACGACGGATGTATAATTAAGTTTGTATTTGAATTTATGTACCATGTAAGTGGCGGCCCAAGATGTAAGACCCCAACTTATTATTAATGAAATTTAATTTTCTCTATTTATTATTTTGAAATAGTAAGGGTTGATTTGATTAATGTGGATAGTTAGGGGTAAAATATGCAAATATTTCAAAATAGGCAAGTGGTTATAAAATATTCATTGTTGTCGGGGAATATTCGTTTGGTCGTGGAATATTAAATGCTTGTCGGAGAATATTAAATATGACTGCCAGTAGCGACCGTATATTGGCCCCATAACTTGAAAGCGATTGGATGAAGAAAGCGACAAATATAAGTTGTTTAAAATAAGCGGTGTAGTTATTCTGAATTATTTGTTAAAATACTAAATTGGTTAAAACACAAGAAGCACTTTGCAGTATTGCACCAATTATTGATTCTTACGTAAGAAGGCACTACTCAATAATGGTTCTGATAATTCTTTATTCAAAGATTTTATTGATTTAATAATTCTTTGCGTTGATATTTTATATTCTTTGTTGTTTGATAATTGTCATTACACAAGATTATTTTCATTATCGAAGCAATAATTCATATTATCTAAATAATATTATTAGATAACATTATTGGCAATGTCTAGAAAGTTACATCTAAGGAGAGGTTTGGTCACCTAATTGCGGCGCCGATAAGGAGAAATCCTTATTGGAAAGACCCCTCTTTCACTGAGGCCGCACGGTTGTCGATATTGTGATTTTGTAATATTATTTGTGAATAATTAATTATTGATTCATATGATAAGGAAAATATTGATTTTATGTGGATATAGATGGAGAAAATTTTTAATGTGACAATTGTTGAAAATTGAAATTTTATCTTTTACGATAAAATAATTTATTTAAATATATTATTATATTATAATAATATAATAATGGTGATATTTTTACAACGAATGTGGGATATATGAGTATCTGAGGAGGAAGAGTATTTTTTGTTGCAATAAATATTTAAAACATGTTAAACATGTCGGTGGACCCCATTTATTATTTGAAATTTGATTATAGCACTGTAAAATCGCTTGGTTTGTGGATTTGGTCAATTTACATTTGGAATTCGTAAAAACTTTCTTACGCAAAGTTGTAGAGAATTGAATTTCCTATAAAAACAAGCGAGATTTGAATTTTTACGATAAAAGGGCTATTTATTATGAATTATTGAAGTTTCAAGTTAGAAATAATTAATTTTGGGAGTTTTAGTTAATTATTTTGAGAAAAAACGTTTTTTGCAACTAAGTTGGCCTCACATGTGATTCAAATGGGCTGAGATCAGTTGTCTAAGGTGGGCTAAAGAAAATGTGAAAAATATATTAATATTATATTCAATTTTTATTTTGGTGTTACAGCATTTTCTATAAATAGGGTGCTTAGGTTAGAATTGAAAAACACACCGTAAAGCTGAAGTTTCTCTCTATTTCTCTCTCGATATATTGAGCGTATTCTTGTGAGTATACTTTGAGTATTGTTAGACGGTGCAAGTTCCCTTCAGCACTATACCCGGTATTCCAGCTAGAAGTACTAATCTTTCGAGGTAATGGATGTTATTTTCTTCTCGGATGATATTATTTCTTTGATATCATTATCTTTGAAATATTGGTTGGAACTTTTTATCAAATTTGGAACTTTTCCATGTCGGGGTTACTATTCATGATTCTTATTCACAAGTTACTATTCATGAGTTCTTATTCACGAGTACTATTCATGAAGCGTGAAGATGTTTTTTGAGAAATTTCTATCTTTTGGTGCTCAGAGTTACTTATTCACGTGTATCTGAGAACTATTCACGATATCTGCAAGACTATTCATAGAAAAATAAAATTTCTTCTTTTTGTCCAAAATATCTATACGGATACTAGCTTTGATTATATCCATGTTTTGATCATTCTTGAATTTTACACCACTATGATTATTTTTGAGGTATTTTTGAACATGGATAAAACAAAATACTGAATCCTTAATCCTTAATCCTTGTCATTTTATTTCACTAGATTCGTTTCTTTAAAATATTTTCATCATCCTCGGTCTTAAATGATGATATTATTGAATATCTTTGGCTTTGTAGTGCAAAGATGAATGATTTCTGAAGAATATCTTTGGTAGTAGTGCAAAGATGAGCAGTGTTTTAGAATACATGATTAATTGATGAATATCTTTGGCTTGTAGTGCAAAGATGAATATTTGATTCCAAATGTATATTGATTGATGTTCTGAGGATAAAAGATAGGCGATGAACTTTTAAATTCATACATAGAAGATAGTAGTTTGCATTTCTACTTAACTCTTCTAATGAATTATTATTTCATTGCGAATATTGATTTAAAATTTGTTGTCTATTGTATTCTATTAGATTTTTCCCTGTTGAAGACTAACAGTAATTTGTTGTATATTATCTTAGTCATAATATTCTTTCTTCGGCTAGTTGAGCTCACCCTTTTCCTTTTTGTTCCATTTTCTTCTCGTGGGGAGGCGAGAATATAGCGAAATGCAATTCGGGGTATGGAATGAAGGTTTTAGAAAGAATTGTTTAGTAGTCCTCACCATTTTGTAAAATAATGTATCAATAAATGTGATGAGAATTTATTTGAGTATAGATATTGTCAGAAGATAATATTTGTATTCAAATTCACAGTTTTCTTGTTGTAATAATAAAGTTGTAGTTGTTTTACATCTACATGTATTATTAACTCGAGAATGGGTGATGTATACCTATTTTTGGGGCGTCACACAAGATGGGTGGCGATATATACCTAATTTTCAAAGCATCACAATTTGTTTTATGATTTTAATTATAAATAAGAAATAGTGATTGAGTTTATATATTTGAGTAGGAATATAATATAAATTCAATCACTATTTTCTATTTATAATTAAAAATCATAAGATGATAATCGATAATTATTAATGTTCCTATTCTCATGTTAAGAGTAATTTTTGATGCATGATATATATATATATATATATATATATATATATATATATATGAGAAATGATCCGTGGAATACGTTAGCTATTAATCCTGTTTCAACTAACTTTCATTCAGCCGTCCAAAATTGGAGTTAATGACTGAGATTGAATTTATATAATTTGGAGTTAATGGCTGAGATTGAATTTATATAAATTCAATCTTATGTATAAGAATAATTACTGATTATCATCTTATGATTTTTAATTATAAATAAAAAATAGTGATTGAATTTATATTATATTCCTACTCAAATATATAAACTCAATCACTATTTCTTATTTATAATTAAAAATCATAAAACAATAATCAATAATTATTCTTATACATACTTCTTTTTTGTTAATAAGTATAAGGATAAATATAAAGATAATTATTGATTATCCTTATAATTATTCTTATAATTATTTATTATTTTATTTTATTTTACGAGAATAATTAAGATAATCATTAATTAAGCCAAATTTTTATGTTGGCTACTCCCCTCTAGCGGCGGTCCAAATGAAAATGATTGGTGGCTGGCTAGAGGAATAGCGGCCAACATAAAAGAAATTCTTTGATCGCTACTCCCTCTAGCGGTGAAAGGCTCATCTCGACCATTAACTCCAATTTGGAATTTGAATGAGCGTTAGTTGAAAGCATGATTAATAATTTAACGTATTCCACGGATCATTTCCCATATATATATATATATATATATATATATATATATATATATATATATCATGCATCAAAAAATTACTCTTAACATGAGATTGCAGTCTTAAATAAGCTCCAACAACATTATTGGTAATAAATAATGTTGGTACAAATACAATCAAAATTTTGTAAACTAGTTGTCAATTGACACTACATTTTAGATTTTAGTGTAACCTGGAATGTTCACATCCCAGAAAAATGTGAAGGAAGAAATATGCAAAGGAAAAGGGTGCTCCAACGTTGTCACAAAATTGACAGAAATTGACAACAAGGTGTACAAATACAAATAAACGAATGCTACTCTCGCAATCATTTTTTTCTCACCGACCCAAGTTGCATAGACATAAATCAGGCTTCCAAGACGCTGTCCATTTTTTTTCTCGCCCATCTTCTATTTTGTGTTCTTCTAGCTATCAAGCGAAACGAAGTATCCGTGGATACAACAGCAGAGTAAATGAAGGTCTCAACTCTTAATTGTTCATGGTCTCTGAAGTGACACTGCTATTGCTGCTACTACTGTTGACTTCTTGGTAAAAGGTTTTTCCAGCTTCATATGTAGACCAGCAAATTGCAGCAGCAGGAGCATGGAAGAGCATCCTGGGCATCCATCCCCTAAGTAACCCGTGATATCCATCCTTTTTTATTATAGTTCGAATAACATCCCTAATAGAACCACTTACAAATCTATCACATCCACAGACGCCCTGCACAAGAATTAAGTTAACTCAAGATGAGATATATGGAAATTCTGTATTAATTAGAATAACATCAACCAACAATTAATAGTATCATAATAAATCAGTATACCTATTGACACCAAAATTAAATATCAGATATGTAGAGAATTAATTTTTTGCCAGGTTGGCTATTTAATACTTGATTCAAACTGCCATGGTAGCGCACACATGCCCTTTAGCCTGCACTGCAATGTGGCCCATGTAACTAATTTATTGTCATGGTAACCATCTATGGAGCTGCAAGACAACACATGCCCAATTCTCGATAAACAGACATCTACACTAATGACTTGAAACATGCCCAGATTAACTTATACTACATGTGTATAAACAATGAAAACAGAACTCCAACCGATGAATTCATTGCCCAATACATCTAGAAATGCCTTATTAGCTTATAGAGGTCAAGCAAACGATTGTAGATTCCCAAATCAGTTGCCAATTATACTAGTCAGTGATATTATGAAGATATTCTCTATAAATTTATTTTGACAAAATTTCAGAGTGAGCAAATCTATGTTTTTACAAAAACTTTATGAAACAAAAATTAAAACAGTACAATGATCTCCAAGGTTGACTTTCTGTTGCTCAGTGTTCTAAAATGCGGTCTGGGCAGCCGCCTAGGCGGGGGAGGCGCCTCAAACGCGGCAGGTGATCACCCTCATGCGCCGAAGAGAAGAGGCGGTGTTTCCGAAGATTTGAGAACATGGCAGCGCATGTTACCTTCTTTCCTCCCCATGATTGCTTTGTCGTTCACCATGGAGTGACGATCACTATTATGTAGATCTGAATCACATGCAAGTAGATAATGTTCTATAAGCAGTTTTTTTTTTTACTTTTGGGTTTTGGAATTGTTGTAGACCTCTAATGTAAAAGATCCACATTCGCCGTGTCATCCTCTGCATCGCCGAGAGGCAACGCTATGTATTTGTTCTTCATCCCACTTCTTTAAAGTGTACCCCTAAAGGCACTTCGAGAACATATACAAGTGTATCAAAAAAGGTCGATCTCATTTTTAATGTTCCTATTAAAACTAACCGTGAGTTAGAAATAGAGGTTGACAAAATACAAGACAGTTAATTACTGAAGCTAACCGCAGCTGTCCAAACCCTAAACAGTCCCTCACCAAATAGCTAAAATTCCCCATATTTCACTATTAGTAGCCCAACACTGAATTTGAAAAGCTACCATCTCAATCTAACATTGAAATAATGCCTATCTTGTTCTTCATTACCTTAGTTTTTGTAAGTGAGTTTTCAGTTGCAATAGAAATGGTTGCTGGTTCTATTTAACAAATAATACTCATATACTCCTTCCACTCCAGAATATAGGACCAATATTGACTTTTTAAATCAATTTAAGATACTTTCAAATTCACAACTCATTTAACTTTTAAAAACAATAAATCCTGGAATTAATAGTACTATTTAGATAGTTTACAATTTTCTTATTGTCAAAACTAAATTAATTCAATAAACTTTGTTAGCTGTATTGTCAAAAATAAATTAATTCATATCAATTTTGAATTTTAAAATATATCAAACTGACTTTGAATAATTGGAGCGGAAGGAATATATTTTTTAAGAAAAGAAATACTAATTTCTTTTTGTCAAGTAAGGCTATCAAAATACAGATATGTCACAATGCGCTACCACATTATAACTCATAGTCAATTTTTTTTTCTTATGTTTATTTAGATAAATTCAGGATACAAATATGTTAAGAGATTACCATTTGACAACCAAATATTATGCATAAAAGTGTGCTTAGGTATAAATTTATGAATTAATGCTCATCCTTATGGCTCTCTTAGGAAGTCTTAATGGTGAACAGAGTACAGTTTAAAAGTTAATTGACAAGATTTTACAAAACCTACCACATTAGCTATTAGAAAAGATGATTCTAGATGCCTAGGATTGGAGACTCCTAGAGTGCACAGGAAGGCAATGGGTTTGACATCCAATACCCTCCCTACCCCAGCCACTGGGACAGAATGTAACACCCAAATTATTGATATGCTGAAATTGGTTCTTGCAATTGATTAATAGGGGTGTATTCAATTAAGATTTTTAAAGACTTTTTTTAAGTGACATTTTTATAGAATTTATGGGATTTTAATGACTTTCAAAGACTTTAAAGACTTTTTTAAAATGACTTTTATAGACTCTATGAAATAAGTAACAGACTTTTATAAACTTTTTATCAAGACTGTGATAGACTTTTGTATAATTCTAATATATCTTGCAACTTATATTAATTGTTAATTAGCCCATGTGTACAACATCTCCCTCTTTTTTCATGAACTAGAGTAAAACTCATTATATTATTGTGGCATGAGATTTTATATATGTTGAAAGCGTTCATATTATTCTACTCATTTCATAATACATTTGAATACTCGGATACCAATAAAACTTTAGAAACTACTGACGCAATACAAAAATTAAACTCACTTTTCATTGAGCTATATATAATTTATGCATATGCGTACGCTTATTTAGAATTATTGTTTTTCATTCCAGTCTACAAAAGTTGTCATTAATACTTATTTACGTAACTAGCAATTAAAAAATTAATATAAACATTTGCACTATATATCGATTTCCATTCAAATATTTGAATATTACCTAAATCTTAGTATCAAAATTTGCAAATAAAAAAATAATATATACTTGTTTCATGTATATTTTAAAATAGCAAGTTATTTTTAAATAAAAAAATATTTTTTATTTATATTCTTTTAATAAATTTTTGTTTAGTAATGTAACATATAATAAAATTATGATAAAAGGCTTGAAGAACTTATATATTTTATACAACTATATATCACTATAAAGTATGTACTCCTATATAAATTACTTTTCTCTCTCTTACTTTTTTTTTCTTCATTTAACTCGATTCTAAGTTGATTTACTGAAATTATAAAATTTTAAAATATTGTGTATTTATTTTTAAAATAATAACGTGTTTATTATTAATAACAAATAAATTCAAAATTTAAAAATTTTGAATTTTTGTACTACAAAAATAAAATAAATGTTTTATTTTTGTGGGAACAATGTAAAGTATTAATTATTCTAGATTATAAAGTAATTAGAAATATTGGATTCATGTGAAGTAATTAGAAATATTGGATTCATGTGAATTGAATTTTAAATTTATTTAGTTTATTAAGATGAGATATGAAGTCTTTAGAAATCTTTAGAGATGAGGTTAGGACTTTGGATATGGGTTGATAGTTATAATTCTTCTTCTAAAAAGTCATCAAACTCTACCATTTAATAGAAATCGAAAAGTACATGACTTTTTGAATACCAAAATACTTTTATAGACTTTGTAAAAATTTTAATTCAATACCACATATAACTTTTAAAGACATTAAAAAAGTTGTAATTGAATACCACTAAACTTTTATACTCTTTAAATGTCTTGTCTTGATTGAATACAACCAAACTTTTAAAATCTTTAAAAGTCTTTAAAAATCTTAATTGAATACACCCCCCTAAGATAAAAAGTCATTTTTCCAAATCCAAGACTTCAAAGTTTTTTCAAAAAAGATTCTATTTTATACGAATTGTCCTGGCTTTAAGATGTTCCAATCAAGCTACTTCAAGGTTTCTCGACCCAAGTCTAAAGTTGTTAACTGTTTCACCCAAAAGGATAGGAACACCTGTTATACAAGCATAAATAAGGAAACTGTTTGCTTTTTCAGAAGCAAAATTATGAGAGTTTTTACCAACTGATAGCAAACTAAACTGTGCACAAATAAGGTAACTGTTACTTAAAGGTTCCTTCAGGCAGTATTAGAAAACAGCATAAACTAAACCAAATTAAAGCTAGAAACTGTTCTCATTCAACACTACTACAGTTTTACATTCAATAGACAAATGCAATTGGATTCCTTTTGTCTTTTGGTGCAAAAAAACTATTCGATTAGCTTATCACAAAATAATAACAATTTACATATTTTCTATTATAAAATGTTAAATCTAGAAAATAAACAATTGAACTTTACCTGACACTGGAACTGAGTTTTAACCACATCAAGCGGAGTTGTAACAGCAGCTGCCAACGCACCAGCTGCAGCCCCTGCAGTAGCATGAACAACAAATCTTTCATCATTAGCACTATCCGGCGAAACCTCCATCAACGCCCTCTTAGCGGCCTCGTAAGTGGTAAAATGCACAGCAGTAAACGGGGCATTCATCAAAACTGTAGTCTTATAGGAAGCATAAAAAGCCCTAAACCCCTCCTCCCTAATTACCCTCCTCACACAATCCAACACACCCTTATACGGACTATTACTCAATTGCAATCTTTGCTTCACCAAATCCATCGGTGTAAAAACGGCGTCGCTTGCCACTGTTGCAAAAACACCGGACACAGCATGGGCCAATGAATTATTAGGGTTCCCGCCGGAAAAGCTTTTCTTACAGATTTCGTATACCGAGAAATAAACGGCGTGAGCGGGACCCGCGCCGAGGCCCATGGCGCCTATTCCGCGGTAGAGGCCAGCAGGGCCTTGGGACTTGAGGATGGATTTCAGGGCCTGACTAAGGCTTACGGATTTAATTGGGCAGGAACCTAGGGCTTGCATTTGGGTTTTAATTGTATCGACAGGGAACATGGCCATGTGTTCGACCATACCGGCGATTGAGCCAGCGACCATGAACTGCCAGAAGTGGAGGCCATCGTGGGCCGGCGTCGAGACGGTGATCGCCGGATGGTAATCGGGTGGTTGTGGGACGGGTAAAAGGTCGGGTTTTTGGAATTTGGGTGTGGCGTTTGTGGCCATTGGGAGGGATTTTAGGGTTTAGAATCCGGAATTAAGATTCTACCTTGTAAAGTTTGGATCTAATTATATGTTTCGGGATAGAATTGGCAAGTGTTTAACAGATGAAGAAGAATATTTGATAATTGAGGTAAATATTTGAATAACATATTTTATTATTTTTTTTCTCTAAAAAATTTAAAAAGATTGTAAATTTATTTAATTTCCCACATAACCATCCAATTCCCATTACAAAGTTAAACCTACATTTAAACATGTTCGTTTTTTTAAGGTAAAATTCGGATGAAAAATGACATGCATAACCACCCGTATTTAAACCTCATCTAATCGTGGTTTTGAGTTGAAGTGAAAAAAGACATGACTTTCATCTAATCTCGTAAGTGAAGTGTACTCGCTAAAAGAGCGTGAGGTATGAGTGTAACGGTCAAATGAGTTAGGAAAAGTCGATAATGCCCTCATCTTCAACCATGGTTATTAAAGACCCATTTTGTTGGCTAAATATGCCCTAACCCGCCCCTTTAGCAGCCTGCTTCATCCCTGTGCATTATCGTTGTCTTCATCAAGGTTATTAATTGTCTTACTCAAAACTCGTGTATGTATATTTAGCTTCTTTGAAATCTAATGAGTATATCAAGAACTAATTTACCCAAATCGACTTTTCTTAGATTTCTTAGTTGTGTAATTTGTTAGCAAGAAGATGAGTATGACTCGTTATACGGTGTTATACATGTTGTTCATTAGATTTCTTAGTTGTGTAATTTGTTAGCAAGATTTCAATGGAAGTTACTACAAATTTGGCCGATATCGAAGAACTAATTTACCCAAATCGATTTTCTTAGATTTCTTAGTCAGGTAATTTGTTAAGAAGATGAGTATGACTAGTTATACTGTTGTTATATGTTGTTCATTAGATTTCTTAGTTGTGTAATTTGTTAGCAAGATTTGAAATGAAGTTACTACAAATTTGGCCGCCTGTAAGGTGTTTTCAGGAAAATGTCAAGTAACATCTTGTATACATTTGCTTTATGTGCATGTTAAGATGTAAATATTATGCTTTAAATTGTCGATTAAAGATTTTGCCGATGTTTATGTGAAAGTAGAGGCATGTCTTCGTCAAGCAATCATGTAGGATGGAATAATGGTGACCTTCGATACATACCTAGAAATGTAAATGTGGAAAAAGGCTTCTCGTAAGAATTGTTTAATTTAACAAACCATCGAAGGAAAATTGTATTTTCAGATGTGATGAATGTGAATTTTGGGTATGGTGCTTCGCTCTCTACAACAAACTCAAGTGGTACACTTTCATCGATACTAATGAACACAATGAAGGAATGGGGACAACAGTGGTGAGGGAACAACACGCAAGTGTCTCATGTGAGAAGAATAATCTACATATGAGGATGATGCTTGTTGAAAGCCATGTGAAGATAATAATGATAATTGAGTTGTTTTTCTTCTCCGCTATTCATGCCGATGTTCTTTAGTAAAGATGAAGTGAAAGTTTGTAATGTGAGGGTTTTAATGTGTAATGAAATATGTAATGAAAGTTTTTAATGTTTTTAGTAGTATGAAATGAAATATGTTAATGTAATGGAATATTTAATGTTCTAAATTTAATGAAATGTAAGTTTTTATTCTTGGAGTCAGGTTGAATGATTTGGTCTTCGAGATGGAACAGAGTTGTGGTTTCACTTCTACCATTAGAGATGGTTTCATAAAGGATCGTTTCTAGATCTATTTCTCAAAGATTACTAAATCTATCGTAAAGATCTCTACCAAAATGTATAAAAATTTCACTCAAAAAATGTAAATGAGTGTACAAAATTAGATTTAGACCGTAATCGAGAAAAAGTGGTAGGTACCGAATGAATACGAAGTTTGTTAACCGTAAAAAATAGGCAAAAAAATAAAACCTTCAAGCTTCGTAAGAAGAACACGTAAAAGAAATAAAGAAAGAAAAGATCTGTTTTTAGTTTAGTTTCTTTGTAGCTAAAAACAAAGAAATGGAAACCCCAAAAAGTAAATTTTAATTTAAGCCTACCAAAGTTTGAATTGTTTTTATTTTGGTCCTGAGTTATAATCTGCAATATGTTGTTCATGTTATGTTGGAGTATTATTGTTGTTCATGTTATATCGAGTTATGTTGCACAAAAAAGATGAGCAATCTAACGAGAACAAGCAACAGTAGTAAGGAAATCACAATAAATATCAATTCACTTGTCATCATCGCTAAAACCTTAGTAGGCCACAAACTGCTCCTATCTCAAAAATACACAAATATGTTTCTCGTGAGCAATTTAACTCTAGTGGTGCCAAAGCAGATAACCAAAGTAGATGACCATCGGTGCAAAAAAATATACATTGCCCATTCAAGTTTATTAAAAACTACCAACAAGGCAACTAAAACTAACATCCATGTAAATGTGACAAAATATAATTACATATTAGTTCAGATTTAAGTCCAAGGCAAAATCGAGCCTTAATCCCCCCTTCCCGCCTTCATTCTTCGGTCAAGATTAGGTCGTGAACTCGACCTTGGTTGATCAAGAGTCTCACCAACACGCGCATAAACTTGGTCTGTGATTAGTCCACTGGTGGATCGGGTTAGTCGAGAGCTTGATTTGGGTCGCTCGAGGTTGAAGAATTAGGTCCGTGATTAGCACCTTCCCTTACTTTGCAACTTGGTGGTCTGCTTTTTTTGCCCGAAAGATACAAACAAATATGTTAGCTTATTCAACATTGCATTTTAAAACTAGGACCATCATTTTCAATCGTTATTCGGGAAGATGATGCCCCAACATTTGACTGCAATCCTTTTTGCAAATTGTTGTTTCACCGGTTGGTCTGCTTCCCTACAAATACAAACTCGTTAGCTTCAGATTAAAAAGTCATAATTATATCGCCTATATATAATGTAAATACATACCTTCGCTTTTGAGTTTCGATGAAATGGTCGCCACAAGTCCCGGCCATTGCTATGCCCAAGTGTCAAACATCTTGCACATGTTATGCTGCCACCTCTTTTACTTTGCAAAGTGAGGGTTTTTCGTTCATCTTCAGGCCTTTTTCCTTACTTTTCTTCGTCCGCCAAGTTGGGTTTACGGGTACAATGGAGGTCAATCTTTTGAAATTTGATTGCACCCATTCATGATGACTCAGAATGTGCTTTACGGTAAAGTTATAGGTGCTTTATACACTTCCTCGCTATATAAGAAGGATGGAAATAAGCATCCGGTCGCTTCCCTATTACCCCCAGATCACCGCCATCGCATGTTTGCAAGGAATGCCACTAAGTCGCCACATTCTCGCACCCACAAGTTTTTTCATTCAAATCGACAACCCAAGTTCGGCTGCCACTTTCAACCTCAAACTCCCCAATTCCTGCACTTCAATGCAAAGGCATCCCCTAGAATGTTTCTTATCGATCTCTAATTTTTTTTGTATTCTCGCCCAATCGACCCTCCATACTTGTCCATGCCCTCCTTTTTAATCAAACCTAACCATTAATTTCTTCCTAATCCACTCTAAAGCATGTTAATAATCCCTTTATCCTCGCCTCAATGATATAATTATTCCATGACTCATTCAAGTTGTTTACAACTACATCGACCTACAATGGGGTGAAAATGAGATCCGCCCAATATTTGGGCCCAACAACCATCAACCACTTCACCGCCTCAGATCAACTTTGTGCATTTCCTTCATAATGCTTCAAATGTATACATATCACCACAACTAGTCAGATTCCGTAAAATATCCTCAATAGCTTCCCCTAAACTTGATTTTGAAATTGTTGACAAATGCTTCAAACAAAATCTATGTTCATTATCGGGTAAACATCAATTAAAACTCTACAAGCCCCTTCCGCCTATCGTAAATAAACACATATCTTCTTGTTTCATTTTCACCAATGTCATCTAACAATCTGTGAAAACCACCGCTAACCGTCTCTACATTCTATTTCAACTATAAGAATGGCAATGGGAAAAATATTATCATTCAGATCTCTTCCTATAAAGACTTAACATCCGCCTCCATATATCCCCTTTAGGAAACATCCATCCAAACCTATTATTGGTCTACACCCAAAGAAGGAAAGCATGTTTACATGCCGACAAATTTCATATACGCTCTTAAATATCGGAAGAGAACCAGCCCCTCAACACACCGATCGCAGAATTTGAAAACCGTCCCCAGATTTAGTTTTTAACGCCTCAATATAATCCATAAGTTTGTTCAGATCGTTTCTCCTACATCACCAGATATATAATGTAAAGCTTTTCTTTTAGCCCTATATAGGATGATTTACTAAGACCGGAATGACATTCTTTTGTGCCTTCTTCTTCGCCATGCTTTCAAATCCCACTTAGATTATCTCTCAAGTCATTCAAGTATTTTTCGCCAAATACCCACCGTCAACAAGATGGTTTTTCTCTTGTCCAAAGACACGTGTGATCCCCCCATCGATTTGATTTTGAAAGTTACTTCACCTTGTTTAACCGATGCATGAATCCTCCAAGAACAATTTTTCGATTTACATTTGACAGCTTATTCTTTTCTTATCATTTTGAATGTATTTAATGTCAAACCCCCCTTTTACAGAAAACTCAACCAAAGCATTCCTAAAAATTTCATGATTTGTAAACTCCATTCCAACCTCAAATTCTATGTTACCCATATCAGTGTCCTCATTAAATTCCATAGACCCATCCCCTTCTAAGTTGTCCTCATCATCAGATAAAACAAACTTCTTTCTTAATGCCTCTTTCCCTTCTCCCTCATCATCACTCCACCAATCTTCTACAAAGACATCTTTTGAGTTATCAAAATTTATTTTTTTCCCCTTCTTTAAATATGTCATCATCCCCAGGCCCCTCTAGATCTTCATCCATCCAAGAGGGATGGTCTGCCTCTTCACCCCTATTTTCATTTCTTTTCATAGGTTGTTCTCTATGTTTATTTACCTTTTCAGATTCCTTCCCTTTAACCTTTTCAGATTCTTTCCCTTTACCCTTTTTAGATTCCTTCCCTTTACCCTTTTCAGATTCATTCCCTTTACCTACAACTTGTATTGGACCCTCCATTTGTTCTGCATATAAAACTACCTCTTCACTCTCATTATTAACTAAGACGCCTACCATCTCACATACATCCGTGTCATCACTTAGAATTAAAGTCCCACCTCCCATAACTCATAACTGTGTACAAGATAATGAATGTTCACACGTGGATCGATTTAATCGAAAGTGGAACTCATGTATCCCCATCAAAAACATCTTATCTAACTCTACATTCTCTATAATCTCAACACTACCCCCAACATAATCAATAATTGGTTCTTTAACAAAAGTCCCACCATAATGGAACACAACTCTCACATACATTCTGATTAAACATACGAGGGAGAAAATTTTGGATAAGAAACAAAACATGTTTGGGGAGACAGGGGGACCACCAATACTAAAAAAACAAATCAAAGTCTAAAGATGCACGCCACTTAAGCATAAAATATTCCATCAAACACCACCAAATCCATATACACAGAGGGACCAAACAAGTGGGGGTATATTATCAGACAAAATAAATCTATTAGAAAACATCACAAATCGTAGGACCCCAACACAACAATATTTATTCTTGAAAAGCCATCCCAAATCGTAATCAAAAGTAAGATAAACTCACACAACATAGTACATAACACTTAAATAGCAAGTAAACATCAAATCGAATCGAATAGTTAATACTTACCTCGATCTACAATAAAATATTAGCTTCCAGATACAATTTCTTCCACAAACACCATAAAAGGCTTTGGTTTCCACTTAGATTTTAGATTTGAAGCATTCGTGAAGAAATCGCCGTAAAATCGCCATAAGGTCATTTTCAATATATATATCAAGGGCAAAAAAGTCATTATCCATTCCATTAAGACGATACAGGCGGAAAATCATTTTTCACACAACTCAAAACCATATGTTTAAAGGTTCATTTTATGTGGGAAATATAGGTGGTATCCGAATTTTACCCTTTTTAATAGGCAAAAAGTATTTTTATTATTATCCAGTAGCATTAAATTCCATTATTCTAATTTCTTTAATGACATTATTATGGATAATTTTGTCATTTCAATCATCTTCTTAATATGCGTGAAAAATCCACCAAGATTTTTATCCTAGGACGGAGGGAGTAGTTAATATTGTAAAAAAAAAAAAGTTAATTCAGCCATTCAACCCAAAAAATTGAACTAAATCATTTAGCTCAAAATCGTCTGAATGGCTTACCAGTTCAACCATTCAGGCAATTTTTGTTCCCAAAATAAACGCATTGAATGGCTGAATCAGTCAACCATTCAGCCATTCAGTTGCAATCAAACAACCCTTTAGTCCATATGACATCAGCAGTTGTCCTTTAGTCTTCAATCCTTCCAATAGATGGACTATCATGTGGACTATCCCGTGTGCTATAATATAAAAAAAATAAAATAATCAATGAATTCAAAAAAACTCAATTATAATAAAAAAAAATAATATAATACATCAAAGGAATATGATTTTTCATCTAGAAAATAAATTAAAGACATATTATCAATAAAAAAATAAAAATACAAATTATTATTAACAAAATACTTACAATTGTTAAAGGTTGAAGTAGTTGATTAAAAAATGGTAAAATATATTGAATTATTGTACATATTTATAGATTTTTCAATTTCTATCCGTTACTCTTTTTTTTTATTAGATCCTTCTCATCTTCTTCTTCAGCCACTTCTTCTTTTTCTTCTTCTTCTTCTTTTTTTTCTTCTTCTTCTTTAGAATCCCCCTTTTCCTTCTTCACCATCTTCCTTCTCCTTCTTCTTCATCAGCATCTCTCCTATTTAAATATATTAAAAATTATAGTCTAAATTATAGTCCACCAGATTTGATTCCTTAATATAGTCATTTTGTCTTGTCAAAAAATTCAATTGACTATCTTCAGTCTATCTGCTGGAGCGAAATTTGTATCCTAATTAAATATAGTCTAGAATTTGTTCATTACCTATTGGAGATACTATAATAAGCTGACAATTAACCAGGACGTTGGCAACGACGTCGTTTATCGATCTGATAAATTATTTACAAATGTTGTGTTTGATAAAACAGAACAATTAAAATCTAAATTATTAGTATATCACTATATCTTAATAACATCCAAGTAAAATAACATCTGAATTTAGAAAGTTATTTGGTAATTATAAATTATAAAATATCTGAATAACTTTTAAATTTAAAAATATCTCAAATTAATTTTTTAAAACTCAATAATGATCTTAAAATTTGGAAGGGAAGGAATACAATTTTTATAGAGACTCCATAAATTTAACTTTTTCATTAAGAGACCGTTCTTAATAATTTAGATTTAAATCTTGTTCGATTAAGAGACGATAAAAAGCAAATAAAAGTTTACCAAATATCTTTAAATTGTTAAGAGATAAACAAACCCTTTAAACAAAAAACCCCAATAAATAAATAAATAAATAAATAAAGTTATATTAATTTCAGAATATCCAATAACGATATGACACAAAAATCATTTAGGGAAAAAATAAGAAGGTTAAAGTGTATTGATAGATCATGTAATGTAATAATCATTTTGACCTATCATTTATCAAACGAAAGGTTTTGGTAAAGATACTGCCACAATGGCACTCCACAAATATTTTTGTTGGCCGTCCATAATTTAGTAGGCATGCATCTCATTTTATTTTAACTTTTTAAAGTTTATTTAAAATTGTTTTTTTATTAATTATGAAAAAAAAAATGTTTTTAAACCTTATTTTCATACTAGAATAATTTCAAAAACTAATTTAAAAAAGTGTAATAAAATTCTTTTTGACAAACCATATAAATACAAAACGCATTGATTAAAATACGAAATGCTAGTAACATTTTGTGGCCAATAGCTCGTAATAATAGTTAGATTAGATGGAGACAATTAGATTTATGTTTAATTAAATTTGTAGTTTCAAATGATATTATAGGAGTTTGCAAAAATTTATTACAAGTAATACTGCTTTCGTTTGAGTGAGGTTGTGGAGTAATATGCAATAGCCACTGATTGGTAATGGGAGGGATGATCTACTATTCGAATCCTAGGCTTCTCTCATAGCTCTCTCTCTCTCTCTATATATATATATACAAGTACAACTAGTACTCGCTATTATATCCAATAAAATAAAAATTAGAGAATTAAATAAAATTTATATAAAAAAACAAAATGTTAATATAATTAAAATAGAGTACTTCTTAAATAATAATGATGAAAGTATTATACTTTTGGAAACAAATGATATTTTCATTGTAGTTGAGTTCTGCCTAACATTCCACACTTGTTCTGTAATCCAAATAACTTATTGTAATCTAATTGAAATAAGTTTTTACCCCACATGAAGAAGATCTTTTAACAGTCATCCGCAAAGAACAAGTACAGAAACCTGCTTTTAATGGATGTGGGATTCTGAAATATCCCAAATGAAAGCATCAATATCCTGATCCGATGATCCGCCTTTTGCAGTCGCTTGTCGAGAAATCTCCTTAAGTTCTTCGGCTCTCGCCCTCATCTCTTTCCCCTCCTCACTTTCTAAGTCCATAAACCTCTGCACAAGTCTAGCAATTTCATCCCTTGTCACCAAAGTTTCAACTCCCAATTGTCTCTTAACCCTCAACCCAATCTTCCAATCTTCCACGATCCTTTTACTGTTAGGGATTTGATCCCACATTATAGGCAAAGTTAGCATTGGCACACCAGCAAAGACACCTTCTTTAGTCGAATTCCACCCACAATGTGACCAAAAGCCGCCTACAGAAGGGTGACACAAGACCCTTAATTGGTCACACCAGGGCACTACCAGCCCCTTTTCACCGCCACCAATAAACCGACAAGTTTCTAAGCGAGTTACCCACAAATAGCGCACGCCACTATTGTGAACCCCAGCAACAATTTCATCCAATTGGTCATTCGATACAGAAAGGAAGCTCCCCTGAGAAATGTACAAGACAGAGCATTTGGGTTGGTTATTTAGCCATTTGACATAGTCAGGGTCATTCTGGGTGTTAGTTGGGGAGGAATTATGTTTGATATTGAAGTAAGGTATGGCAGGACCAATGGCGTAGACGGGCATTGAAACCTCGTTCCTCAGAGCAACAATAGCTTGGTTTTCGAGCTCGTAGATGGAAGTAAACAGAAGATATTGTGCTTTTTGTGCCCATGAAATGCCTTCTAGAACTCTGTGCAAGATTTCTTGGCCTCTTCCATAGAATGGTGTCGGAAGATCTAGTATGCGTGTGGAAGGTACACCAGGGATGTAATTTACTTGGTTATCTCCTTGCTCTATTTTAAGTTTCATGCAAAATGTTCAAACATGCAGAGAGCAATGATCATCAGCATTTTTCAACAAAGGAAAATAAATTGACTAGAAAAGCAATCCATTAAATTCTCCTACGAATAAAAGTTTACAAGAAAACTAGAAAATCCAAGAATATTACTTTTTGAATGAGGTGAAATGTATAGATTTTGAAAAAAAAAAAAAAATCTTTTATCAGACTGTTCTTATACAGTTTACATGCACTCCCGGTCTCCCTCTGCCTCAGTATGAATAAGTCTTGGCAGACATTTTTATTGGACATGAATATTGGATATTTTTATTTTTTATTTTAGTTTATTTTTTTTGCTCGACTCTCAAAAAATATATAGCATTTATCCCAACAGGAATTTTTATAAAATATAATATTTTAGGTGTAATTTGGATACATATATAAAAACAGGGTTATACAGACTGTATAACCCTGTTTTTATATATGTATCCAAATTACACCTAAAATATTATATTAAAAATTCCTGTTGAAATAAATACTATACATTTCTTGGGAATCACAAACAAAAAAAAATAAAAAAAATAAATAAAATTGAACCTGTCCAATTAACCGGTCCAATAAATTTGTCTGAGTAGCATTACTCGCCTCAGTATTGTCTTTTTAGATTCTAAACTACATATTTTCCTGCTAACCTCCTTAAATCGTCTTCCCTTGGCCTATGTAATGTCTTGTTAGTTGATCAATAATCCAAGTCCCTTCTAACCTATACATAAAAGGAATAAAATCAATTGTTGACCATTTTGATGTGGTATATACTTTTCTATCAAGATGCAGCCACATGTCGAATATTTTCAAAAAAAATACCCACCATCAAATTGATTACTTGACTGTCTAATCAACAATGACTTAAAATGATTTATTAGTTCAAATTTAAAATAGCTTATAAAAGTACGTATTCGATTGTAAAAAAAATATAATTATAAGAAAATCTCACTTATTATACATCTTTCTAAAAAAAAATACCACCATGATTTTCCATTAATTGTAATTCATTACATTTCTAAACATTGGAATCTTAAAGGAACAGGAAAATTTGTTCCGACTTCTTGGGTATGCAAATATAATTTATTATTCCTCTGTCTCACAAAAATATTCACATTTGCTGAACTTTTCTTATTAATAAAAATCATTTTATTAATAAAATATAAAGTGAAAATATTTTCTTAATTGTAATCATAATTTAATTATCATCCTACCGCAACACAACGACAAACAAACAATTTATTCCTTTTAAAAATAATCATAAAATAAAATATACTTATATTTATCAGTACAATATGGTTGGTAAATTATCAAAGGAAACAATAGCATACAGAATTTCAGGTTTATGAGTGGTTTTTTAAAGCTGAATGGAATTAAATGATTGGTCAGTTTAATACGTTTTTAAATAAAAATCGTCTGAATAATTGAATCGGTCAAATTTTTGGACTTAGTATAATTTTTTTGCCTAAATGAATTGAATAACTGCCAAGTATTTTATATTTATTTTTTTTACAATATTAACTATTATATTAAATAATATTAAATAAATTTACAACAATTTTGAATCTTTTTCATATTAATAAAATAATAAAAATATATTATTCACATGTTTCACACATGTCAATTATCAAATACTCCCTCAGTCCCATAATAAAAGTCCTTATTACTATTTTGGGTAGTCCTATGTTAAATGTACAATTTCTTTTAATAACCAATCTTTTAAACATTTTTTTCTATTATGCCATATCTCATATTTTTCTTATTCTAATTCTCTCTCTATATTTAATAAGTATGGACAAAATATTAAATTAAATAGCTAAAATGTCATTCTCTTACTTACATTAAAAATAATTAATAAACTATTATTATAAATAATTTTATCATTTCATTTCTCTTCTTGTGTGGAGGTAGTAACTTTTTTATTCGGTATTCAGAATCGGCTCCATCTCATTCAGATTACTACATTTACTATTACATTATATCTTTTTACTGACCTGCCAAATTTATTATTGGGAGATGCCCATTTTGATGAAGAAGATGATAGTGAGAGAACATGGAGAACACAATCGCCGACATCGGCCAAACCGCAGCCACCGGAATATTCCTCCGATTCCCCATCCCGTTCACCCACGTTAGGAACGCATCGTACATGATTACCCTCGCCGGCAAATCAATCCGGTCCAGCAGCCGCTCCACCGGACCTTCCATCATCGTCAGAGTAGCTTCCATGAAGCTGGGATGGTCGGCGGCGCGAACCAGCTCCGACGGGATGACATTGGGAATCGTGCCGAACTGAATATTAGCCGGCGGCTTAGTCTCGGACCTGAGGAAACCGAGCCACTCCTCGGTAACAATAAAGGTGATGAGAAAGTCGGGGCGCTTGGCGGCAAGAAGCTTGCAGATGTTCATCATTGGGTTGATGTGGCCTCGGCCTGGATATGGCAGGGCCAGGACGTGGCAAGTGATGGCTGGTTTCAAGTCGGCGGATCCCATTTGGAGTGAATTAAAGCTCTGAGGAATTGGAAGGATGAAGTTGTTAAGGAAATTAAAGCAGAAGAATTGGAGAATGTAAGAAAGAAGAAGCTAGTGGAGATATCAGATAATGGACGAGGAGGTATTTGTACGGACCACTTAGAATTATGACACAAATAAGAAAAATTTTGTTTAGAGTTTGAAACAAGGAAATGATATTTTTATAATATAAAGTAGCATCCACTTCAATCTCATATAAGAAGTGATTACGTGAAAATATCAAATATATATATTAAAATAATAATTTTTAAAATAAATATACTGATCGTGTATATATCAACCGTGCTAAAATTATAATATGTTATTAATGAATTATTTGTATTAGATAAAAGTATCCTTATTTTAAAAATAATTTATGATCTTAACACCTCTTAAATATATTGTGAGTGCATAAATCTAAACTTTTATGTCCCATATAAGCAAATTATTATGATGGATGGTGTATGAAAATTTAACCCATTTATATGTCTCATTTTTATCTTTTGGATTAATATTAACTTTTTAAAATTAAATTGAAGTAGTTTCAAATTAAATAATTATGAAAATTTTAAACTATTCTTAAATACTTTACAATATTTATTGTATTATAGAATTGAATGAATCACATTAATTATAAGTTTTAAAACATTTCATATTAAATTTAAAAATCAAATTTAATTCTCCAAATACATTCTAAATTATACGATTAATATTGATTTTTTAAAAGTCAATTTGAGATATTTTAAATTGAATGGACATGATTCATTTACAATTTGAAAATAATAAATTTTATAACTAGTGTCTAGTAATTATTGATTTAAATTAAATGAATTTATACCAAATTTGAGTTTTAAAATATTTAATAATTTTATAATTTGGAATTGATGAAATATTATATTTAAGAATAAAATAAGTATATTTTAAAACTGCCATCGACATGCGTAGGCTGCTTTCTTGGGTAATGTTGTAGATACTAAATTGCCCAATGGAAACAAATTTGAAGTACATGACAAATGCATGAGTGGATGGCGTATTAAAGATAAATTTTCAAAGTCTTATCTTATACTAATTTTTTTTTTTATCGATATTTAACTTTACATAACAACTTAGACATAATTTGTTTACAATTATATTTCAATATATTAAGTTTTAACAATTAAAAGTTATAATTAGAAAATAAAAGCATTGAAAATAATGTCTAACCTTGCTTATGCAACAAGAAGTTTTATAAAAGAATTGATTAAAAATTATTATTCTTTTACTTGAACTAATGTGGTATTATATAATCCCTCCGTTCCTCTTTACTTGACGATTTTAGAGAAAATACAAATATTAAGAAATGAAATTAATATTTTGTGTAATTGATTAAAATGAGTATACAATATCAATATTATCTTTCAAAATTCATTGAAAAATATGAAAGATAAACATTTAGTATTTAATATAGAGATAATATGATAAATTAAGTCATTAATATTTTTTTAAAATTTATAAACAACAAATAAAAAAAATCACTCTCTAGTCTCCATTGTAGCACATTACTCATCATTATCTCTCTCTTATCCTCATGATGTCATATTTCAATACATTTTGTAAAAAAAAACGGAGAAAGTAGTAGTCTAGTAGACTCTAGTGCTCGTTTGGATCGAAGGAATATGAATGGAGAATGGAATGATTCATTCTATTTTAGTTAGAATGAGTTGTTCTATATTCTCCCTCTTCAAAGAATAAAATTCAAAATAAAAATGGTTCAATTCATTCTAATTACAATCAAACATAATTTTTTTTTTATTTCATAAGAATGATTCATTCCATTCTTATCTCTTTAATCCAAACGTAGTGTAATAGTGTTGCTACAATTTTTTGGTAGCTGACAGAGGGAAATTTTGACTAACACTATTAACCAGGACAGATTAATTGACTAACAACATTACCAATACCAAGAACTAATTTCCATCGGTTTTAAAAAAAAATGATTAAAAGTTCAAATTTTTTTGTTTAAAAAAGATGAGATAAAGTATATAAAATAAAATATAAGTATGTTATTTAATGGGATGGTCCATTAATATATATAAAAAAAATACTTATCAATTTATATAATCTTGTGAGATCACTAAAAATAAATTTAAATTTTTTACTCTATTTCATCCACTTTTATCACCCAGCAAATCTTGTAATTATTTTATTAGTTAATTTTTTATTTGTTTGTAAAGTTGGAACAATATTAAAACTTGTTGGTTCAAATTTTTGGGTCAAAATTGGGCTCAAAAATATGTATTGGACCTTGGAATATCATAACTATAGGAACTGCCAAGCCAAAAAAATTGACATATCAGAGCCCATGGTGGGTGAAAATTATGTTCTCTCAAGATGCAAAAGAAAAGGGTAGAGTGCCAAAAAAAGTGTGGACCGTTTGATTGCATCTTAATACATTTTAATAATTCACTTTTTAATAACTCACTTTTTTGTATTAAGAGGTCATCTGAATTATATTTGTATCTTAACTGTTCATAATAACTCTTAATACAAATATATGAGTTGTTAAAATGCATTAAGAATTAAACTGTTAATATGCATTAAGATATAATCAAATTAAATAATTAACCTTGTTAATTGAAACTTATTAAGGGTAAAAACAGTAAGAATTGTGTCATCTAATTTATCGGACCAATTAATTCTTATGGAACCTCCATAAGGGAAAGTTAATTAATCACTCTCATACGCTAATGTCAACTAATTTCTTATACATATTCGTCATCCCTAACGAGAGAATCAATCTAAGTATACTTTAACCCATAAATTATAAAAGTACAATTATGTATTACGATAAATTTATATCAATTAAAATTTTAAAATTTATCAATACATAAGATTGGTAACAATTATAAAATGACTTCACTTATTACATATTTTTCTAAAAAAATAATCACTAATATTTATCTCTACGAATCGATAATAAAAAAATAGATATAAACATTCTCAATGTATATTATTTTCTAAATTGTAATCTTTTATTATAACAAGGTTATTTCTCTCTGACACAAACAGTGTTATGTTCAGATATAGTCCAATATCGGGTGATCAGAACAAATCCAAACATTAACATGACCTTTTACAAAACAACTTTTTAGGTAACTTAACTAAATTTCATAGTTTCGAGCTAAATAATAGTAGAATGATGTTAAAGACACAAATTATTTTATAAATATTTTATAAATTCATTGATGTAAGATACTCCACATCAAGATATATTATGGAGAATCAAGACTACATTAAACAATTTGTTGATTAATGTTCGACGCGAAAGTATGCCACATCATAGATTTGTAGAAAATATTCAGTAAAATAATTTGTGTCTCTAACACCACTCATAATAGTAACCTAACTAATGTTGAACTTTTACCCACCCATAAACAATCACCTTCAACCAATGTGCAGGGATCCACGAAAGCTCAAAAGCCTATACCTTGTTAATTCAATGTTGAGTCCATTCCCTTTTCAAGTTACCACAAAACTATATAAGATGGTGTTTAATTACATCTTAATAAAGTTTAAAAATTTATCTCTTAATATATTTTAACATCCCACATTTTTATATTAAAAAGTACTCTAAATAGTTTAGACTCATATTTATATCTTGACTATTCAAAAAAAAAATTAATACAAAAATGTGAGCTGTTAAAATGTATTAAGATGTGAGCTATTAAAATGCATTAAGGAGAAAAAAGTGATACTCAATGTTGGTTATATATTTTATGATTTTAACGATGACAATATTATTGGGTTTATGAATTTGATTTAAATTGTTTGGGCTGATTTAAATTTATTATATGTTGATTTCTTGGTTGGCCCAATATGAATTTACAGTCCATTAGTAATCTCTCTATTGCATGGAAGTATCTGTATTTCATAACCCACAAGTTTTATTAATTCTAGACACATGTGTTCTTATAGAAGTTTTATTTTATATCCTATCTAGAATATGTATTGATATATTATCTTAAATTAAAAAGGAGTCTTATAAGGTAATGTCAAGAGTTGTTCTTATCATATTACTTCTTTCACTCCTTTATTTAAGCTGCTGATTTGGAAGTATCTTATTTTCTCCTTTATTTTAGCTATCTTAATTTGAGTGGGTCTTCACATTTTTTAAACTAATATTATATCCATGATATATAGTTGATTTGGTTAATATATATCTGTTGGTCAAATATAGTTGCTAAAATTATGAGATTTATCAATCGTGGGTTAAGGCTCTATATATATCCGTTAGCATCAGTTAGCTGATATACCATTTATTTTGAATCTCTTATTTTCGTTGGGTATAACAAGCTACTAGAAATATGTGATATTCCAATTGGACTTAATATTTATATAACAACCTATATTTGCATGAATACGTGTTGCTGATTTCCTTCAGATGGTAAGTTGGGATGGTTTAAAATCATTTCAAATTTGAATTGGAGTTTATTAAGAAAGGTTGGTATTCTAAGGAATCTGTTTTAATTTTAAAATGTCCATCTATTAAGGAAACAAGTATTAACAAAATTTTAACAAATCCTATCAATCTCCTTTAATCAAGTTTGGATATAGATTTATAACTCTTGACACCGTGGGATTCTTTATAGCTGTCAAGGAATATATATATCTTGGATAAAACAGTTTGTTGGAATCATGTATTTTCAAGTGGACTAATCATTTGTGCTATTGAATATATTATTCCCGTTATATATATAGAGAGAGATCTTGGATAAATCGGTTTGTTAGAATCCAACTGGACTAATCTTGTATGACAACTTAATTTATTTGGACTCTTATTATATTCTTGATTTACCAAATTTGTTGGACTCTTTAAATGCTAAAATCATGGGGTATATCAATTGTGATATGTGGTTCCTATTCTAGCTTCTGTTTATATCTGTTGGTCAATATTAGTAGCTTTAATTATGGGATTTAAATAATCTGATTTCTTGCTAACAATTATAGCCGTTGGCCTTCATCTTATATAAAGTTTCATCATGCTCAGTTATGAAGGAGCCCAACGATTGGAAAGCAGCAATTCATTCTTCTTAATTCTTATAGCTTTCTAATAGTCTTTCTAGCAATCAATGTTTTGTTATCTTTAGGCTAGAAAGTTGATATTCCATTGAAATCACCATTATTGTAATTTGAAAAATAAACAACTGTTAGCTTTGGTGGTCTAGAGTTTCTAGAGTTTAGTGGGTCTGTTCAAAGGAAGCTTCAAAGGTTTCAGAGGTGAGAACAGGTGCAGAGGTGTACAAGTTGCAGAGGTGCAAATGGAGCATTGATGTCTAACATCAGAATTGAAGCGTCTTTGTAACATGGAGTTATTTTTTATATTAAGGTTTAAATAATAATAAAAAGAGTCTTCAATCCTAGTTGAGATTGAACGTGATTAGGCCACTAGATTATAGGATAGGGGCTGAACCACGTAAAAATTTTGGTGTGATTCTTACTTCTGTTTATCTCTTTAACTGACATTCATGTTCTGTATATTTTTGTTCTTCACGCTAATCCAGACACTAAAGCTGTCTCATAATAATAAACGTTAATGCATAATAAAAGCAGAACATGTCAGAATTATTTGATTTAAACTTATTGTAGAAAATTTCAAAAAAAATTCACCGTTTATCATTTTTAACTTAAACACCTATTCACCCCTCTAGGTATACAAATACACAGAATTACGCTCAAAACATCTACAAGTCTTCCAAAAGTGTTGGAGATCTTGTTGCATGCGGTGGCACTTTCAGCTATAAATCAAGAAATCGCTATTTTGGTATGTTTTTCAATTTCTCTTTCTCTTGCATGAATGTGAAACTCTTAAGTCTTATACGGTAGAATGACTAACGGCGGAGTCAAAATTTATTCATATTTATTTTTACTTGTGAGAATTAATTGAACTTGGTCAATCATATAAGAGATATTCCAAAAAAGAAAAAGAAAGGAATAGAAGTATCATATGAAAAGAAAATGACAACGCCCAAAAAGATGAAAGCTAAAAGTAAGCATATGTAGGGCAATCGGACATTATTATTATTATTATTATTATTATTATTATTATTATTGTTAGGACCACGTACCATATGCATGGACAATTAGACAGCACCAACCAATCTCATTGCATTGCATGTATATATCCCATGAGGCCATGACCATGAGTGAACTGACCAATGAATCCATATATAGATTCTCCAAGCTCTTTATATATATTTTTCATATGCCAAAAGGAAAAGAAAAAAAAAAACAAATACGAAGAGAGGGTAGGGTCAATTAATGGACCTCATATATATGGCCTCAACAAAAATATACTCTGTACGTTCCACGATAAAAATTCTTATTATTATTTTGGGTAGTCTCATGTTAAATGTTCACTTTTTTTTAATAACTAAACTTTTACACAATTTTTCCTATTATACCCTTAGCATTAAATATCTCATACTTTTTTTATTCTAATTCTCTCTCCATATTTAATAAGTATATTTTGAATTGAAAAGTTGGAAAATCACTCTCTCACCTACATTGGAAATGATTAATGAAATATTATTATGGGCAATTTTGTTATTTCATTCCTCTTCTTAATATGCTTGAAAAATTCACCAAAACTTTTATCCTGGACAGAGAGAGTATATAATAAAAAGAGATATTTTCCACTTGGATCGAAACAAAGTAGTAACACATGATAGCATATATAAATTGACTAGCTAGTCGACAAATCATTGATATTTCTGAGATATTTCTCCTCATTTAAATATCTTCTCAGGAATCCTCTTCACAAATCGACCCTGAAAAATAAATACCCTTTTAACTAATAATTATGCAAAATATATTATGTAGAGGAAAAATAAAAAAAAGAGAGGACATATATATATATATATATATGGGGAGGATCTAAAACGGATTAAATAAATGAATGAAAAGAATCGGACCAACAAAAACACGCGGGTTTTGAAATTCAATCACGGGTTGGTCCAATAGGAATTCCTGAAACCAAATGTTTTTTTTCATTCGATTCTTTTCATTCGCTTATTTTATTCGCTTTTAGATCCTCTCCGTATATATATATATATATATATATATATATATATATATATATATAGTACGTAGTAGTACTTTGAGTCTTGGCCTTTTATCTGCATTGAGCTTATGAACTTGATATCTTATCTTCTTTGAGAACAATCTAGATCGGCGCTTTTCTTTGTATCTAAGTACACTTGCTTCCCTTCTTCTTCTCTCTTCTTGATCCGTGACAGCCGCCTCTCCCGTCTACACAAATTAAATAGAAACAATTTTAATTTACACAAGTAAGCTGTAAGCTTAATTAATCCTCCGTACATGACCAAAACTAAATACCAATTAGGGCATCACAATCTAAATGATATATATATATATATATATATAGCTAGTATTAATTGGCAGGCAGGCAGGCATAATTATATTGCTCGTATAACCTATACCCACTTTGATTTGGGAAGTTGAAATAATGATGATGTACTAACATAGCCATAGCCATAGCCATAGACATTTTTTGTGGAGGAGAGAGAAAATCCAGCAGGCCAGAGTGAACCACGGTCCGACCATGCATCCACCACTTCTTGATAATTCAAACTCAAATTCAAAGGCTTGCTCTTCTTTCCATTAATCTCATTTTCTTCATCAATATCAATATCAATATCAATATGATCATCCCAAAAGCCATGACTACTAAGTTCTTCCCTCTTTATGTTAGTACTAAAATTCCCTTCTTCTTCTTCTTCTTGAAAAAACATGCTTGATTCTTCAACCTTAATTTGGTCCTCCAATGAATAATCTTCCCATTCCATAAAATCCCAAATAAAATCTCCCATCTTTTCTTCATCTTCAATTCCCAAAATGCCCTTCTCCTTGTTGACGTGAAAGTTGTTGGTTTGGGGCAAGAAATTAATATCATGGCTACTGTCTGGAACTTCTTCTTCTTCCATTTTTGGGTGTTTTAGGAAGGAATTTTGCCCCATTCCCCCCCTCCTCCCTTTCTCTCTTTGTTTCTTTCTTTTTCTGTGCATGAAAATATATATGAAGATGGGAATAATAATAAAGATAAAGAGACTAACGATATATTCTCTTCAGTTTTCGGCGTTTAAAACATTGTTCAAAAGATGTCCTCAAATCAAATCATTGTAATATCTTTTTTCGGCATTTAAAACATTATTCAAAAGATGTCCTCAACTACAAAATACTTTATTCATAAAAATATGTCTGAAATTATATATGTTAAATATACCTAAACTTTAATTTATCCTCAAAAGTATTTAAAATAGAGTCTATTAAATTTTAAAAAGACAAATTTATTAATACACTTACATGGGGGGATTATGGGCAAAATTAATATTTATTTTATAATCTCAAATTTTTAATTTGTATAAAATTTGTACTCTGAACATTCTTTTAAGAACATAAAAAGTAATATGTAAAAAACACGTGAATCACAATTATGTATAATGGCCCGTAAATTGATTTCTTGTGGGGGCAAAAAGTGTTTAGACTTTTACTCCGTCTGTCTATTTTAATATATATATGAATTTTCATCCGTAAATATTGTGTACTAAGTAATAGGCAATTCAAACCAACGTAAATATTGTGTTCTAATTAATATGATACTATTTATTATTATATTTGTTACTTTTAAAATTTTAGTATTTCAAAAATTAACTTAAAAATAAAGTTAATTTATTATCAATTGATATATTGGAGGTAGAAAACTTAAATTTTGTATTTCATAAACCAATTACCTCCTACAGCTACTCCTTTTAGAGGTAGGTAAGATTAGGATAAGTCATATTTTGGTCATCTGCTCGTCCTCTACAAGGGGTAAAAAGGTAATTAAGTCTTTTTAAGGGTATATATTATTTCTATTGGTTTCAATTATTCTCATTTTCCTTCTTCATCACACGCACTAATTACATGTATAAATTTTTTTGTACTTTCAACGATATTTAAGGTCTTCTATCAGTAAAAGGTATAAATATTGTATATAATTTTTCTATTTTTTTTCATATACACTAACCACGCGCCTACATTTTTTTGTGATTAATTATTACTCGTCGATGATCAAAATGTTTAATTTATATAAATTTAAAAATATTAAAGTCCAATACCTTAAAGTTGATACATTAAGATTTAAATTCTAAACAATAATTTTTTTAAAGGTTTAAAGTGTATTCAAAGCTTTGAAAACGAACATAAATATAGATTAGTGATATGTCCAATAATAGTTGGACAAGCTGGCTTTGAACAGTTTGCTAATACAAAGACTGATAAGACAATTATGAATTAGTGACATTTTGGACACAATCCTAGCCCAATATAAGAGGGGGAAAAAGCCATTAAAAGAGCTTGAGGTATTTACAAAATTAGGGCTATGCATTAATAAACCAACAGCTTGGATAGAAACAGTTATATTTTTTCTATTTTCTTTCATGCACATTAATCACGCGCCTACATTTTTTTTTGCTTCCGAAGATATTTTAGAATAAAATTACTTAAACTAATTTTATTCGGATTCATTATTATTCATCGGTGGTCAAAAAGTATAATTTATAAAAATTTAAAAATATTAAGGTTTAGTGAAACACTAAAATTTAAATTCTAAAAAATGATTGTTTTTTTGAAGGTTTTAAACGTTGTGAAAACGAACATAATTTCCTTAGTAAGTTATATTTAATTTCTGTACCATGTATCTGACTACCCAAGATGGGTGATGTATATCTAATTTTAAAGGCCACATCACAAATTTCATGTCAGATAATTAAGTCAGATTTCAGATTCAAGACTACGATTCGATTTAATTCGAGAATGAGTGATGATACTCTATTTTCAAAAAGGCCACACTATTAGTAATTAATAAATATATGTCACACTATTGTATATCATAAATATAGGTTAATTAATAATTAGTGATATGCCCAATAATAGTTAGATAAAGATCCTCTTAGTTCATAATTTCCTCAGCGAGAGAGAAAATCAACTAACTTGTTTACTGCTTCAAGAAATAATTTACAAGTAACTAATTAAGTAGCTAGGTAGGTAGAGAGAGAGAGAGAGAGAGAGAGAGAGAGCTAGAGACAAAGAATGAGCAAAATAAAATTAAGAAAAAATTTAGGGGGTGTTTGATAAAAATTGAATAAATTTGAATCTGAATGAAAAAAATTATTTGCTAATTGACATATCTGAAACATCTGAATAATAATTTTTTACTATTTTACCCTCCAAACTATAATTGGTTTTTTTTTGCCTTTCATTTTGGAAAATGTTTCTTTTTAAATTAATAAATGAAATGTTTAAATACCAATTTTTTTTTCTTTCAAATTTCATAAGTCTACGCAATAGCAAGGTGTCATTTATTTTTGGTCCTTTCTTTCTCCATAATTGAAGCTTATCTCTGTGTGTCTGCAATGAATTCAACATTATCTACAATCATATTCAAAATTCTAAACCCCAATTCGAACCACTTCTTCGTCTTGCCTCCACTGCAATTTTTTCAACACTCGCTCTTCGTCTTCCTCTTATTCTTCTCTGAGGAGTTTTTCTACCATGGCACCTCCGGTAGTAGTGAAAGTGGAGACAATCCTTTCAATGTGAAAGGGGTATCTGTGTAAAAGTTGATTCAGCTGGCCAACTGAAAGAATAAGCGAGACAAATTGGGTTGATTCGGTCAGATATATAGATTTAGACTTATTCAGATTTTATTTTAATCTAAACAAACAATCTGAACTGCTTACCGAATCAGATTTTGAATTATTCAGACCAATTAAGTGATAAACAAACATGCCCTTAGTCTTTTCTAATAATAGGATAAATGGCATCCAACTTTCTCAAATACAGTTAAAACGTTCAATTTTTCTAAAAATAACCCAAAAGCCAATTAAAATGGCTTTTAAACAAGTGAAAACAAAACCACTCCGAGTGGTTTTGGAATTTTGGTGTCAGGTTTTTAAAAAAAAAAAAAAATTCAGTCCAAATTGGTTTTTTAAAAATAACCAATTTGATCATTTTTATTTTTTTTTAAAAAAAAAATAAAAAATAAAAATAATATATACTTGAAAGCCGTTGGAATATTTTTTTTTTATAAAACTTGAAAACCATTTCAAATGGTTTTGGAACAATTTTTTTTTTTTAAAGCTGAAAGCCATTTTAAATGGCTTTGGAATAATATTTTTTTAATTTTTTTTAAAAGTTGAACGCAGCTTTGGAACAATTTATATTTTATCAATTTGTTGAACTGTTCAATCTGAAACGGACGGAATCTTTGAAAGAAATCAATGATGGGCACGAGTTTTGTATTTCTGATGAAACTGATGCAATCGCTCTATAACATCTTTCTCGATAAAGCACAAAGCTTTATGAAGATTGACCAAAATAGTTATAAAATCTCAATAATATTCTTCTAAAATTTATTGAAAAAGATGAATGAGAAACAAGTCAATACTTAATGTAAGGATAATATAAAAAATTCAGTCATTAATGCTTTCTTAAAATCTACAAATGGCAAGTAAAAAGTAACAAATTTCACTCTCTAAAACAACAAGTATAAAAAAGGGAGAAAATATGTTAGATCAATAAATGTCTGAAAATTCATAATATCATTAAAACATGAAGTGTAACGATGTCATTAACTATATTGCATGCTTACTCTAACAACATAAATATTGCTCTGACATTATTAATCACCCTAAATTACTACTCTTTCCATCTCATAATATATGACATTTTAGATGCTTTTATTTTTTCTAATTTATTTGACGTTTTATATAATTTAGGATAATTAACCACAATTTTTAAAATTACCCCTCATAGAAAAATATTACAAATAAATGAAAGTATGAGATAAATATATAATAAATGATATTATAAATAATTAATACTATATTTAATATTATACAATTATTTTCTTAATTTTAAATTCTTATACACAACTTTACAACGTCATATATTATCATATATTATGGGACTTACCGAGTACATTAGTTGCAACTCGGATGACCATCCCTAAAATATGAAACACATATACGGTGAATTCTTTGTATGTGTAATTGTGTGTTATTTTATTCTACCTCCAATCAGAGTATTAATGTTTATATAAGATACATAATAGATTAATTCTACATCCAAGTGAGATCGTGCACTTTAAAAATCAAAGTATCTTTTTTTTTTTAAAAAAAACCCTGAATGAAAGATAATCAGTGGTCAAATCATATCTTACTTAAATATAACTAGGTGTGCAATTCTTAATTATATCGACATCATCATATCAGGGTTTACCGTTTACATATTCAAAGATGGATGCAAATTAGTCTTCAAGTTTGACATATAAACACCCCAAAATTAATATAAATAATTAATGAACTACTGCCATATTATTCTTATTCCTATACAAATCAAATTACGTACGTTATTGATTTAATTAGGATCTTCTTTAACGTTCATTCGTTCAAATTTAATTAGGATATTCTTTCATAATTAAATTTGAAAGGGAGTATTAATTTAGAGATTATAAAAAAACTTAATAGTCTAAGATTATAATTCTCGCAAACATATATATATATATATATAGAGTTTGAAATCATCAAGATTAATTCTTTTGTGAAAGAACTCATTTTAGGTCCGTTGAAATTTGGACTGGAGCAAAAAAAAAAATAAACAACCCAAAAAAAGGTTGCTCCACAACAACCAGTTGCTGTGGATGGAACCCCATATATATATATATATATAACATTGAAGTATATATTGTTACACATTCAAAAGAGTAAGTTTCACAAAAATAAATTTAGAAAATGATTTGTTAAATTGTAATACATGCATGGATATATAGACAGTAACTAAACACGCATCATTTAGTATATATCTAACTAGTATCAATTATTTTGTCATCAAATTAATTAGGCTGGTGTTTTACATGGATTGAGAGATCAGGGAGAGATGGAGAGAGAGAGAGCACACCGTACGTCTCACCATTAGTTAATCAAGAAAAAAGAAGAAGCAAGTAACGTTAACTCTACTCTCACTCCAAATCTCACATGCTACCGTTGACTCCATCAAGATCATTTGAATTGATTATACGTACTTCCGTTCTTAATTAATTGGAGTAATTAGCAAACCCACCCTGTTTACACGTACGCTTAATTCTTTCTAAACCCTGTTCTTTCTTTCTCTCTCTCTCATGCAGCAGGGATGATTCAGGGTATGTATGTATGTATGTGCACAAGGTCACATCTACGATCGATAATATAATTAATTACCAAATTAAAACTTTGAAAATTAAGTTGATGATCGATCGAGAACAAGAGCTAGCTAGCATGCATTAATTAATCTATATATAATAGGTACGTACGTAGTATTAATTAGGTACGTACGTACTATGTCCAAAGGGACTCTCTCTTTAGAGGATCCTGCATTACATGATTAATATTGGTATTGGTAGAGGAACCAAAACTGAGGAATTGGGGAAGGACGACGTTATCCAAGTTATTACTCGATAAAAGAACTGATTTCTCATCTGGTGGGTTCATATTCATATTCATATTCATCATCATCATTTGTGTTGTTGTTGTAATTGGTATGTTGTTAGTCTGCTGCTGCTGCTGCTGCTGCATCTGGTGGAAGCATAATATCTCTGCTTGTGCAACTGCTAGCTGCATTTGTAACTGAGATACTTGATTCTGCAAGTAGGAGATTGCCCCAACACAACCGTATACAGGGTCTCTCATTCTTGCGTTTGCTTCGAAAACTAAACTGCTCACAGCATCTCCCCTCTGATGAACTGGAAGCTCCTGATATGATCCAAAATTAATTAAACAATCATCAAACATGTACAATTAATTGCATTCAAACCAGTTTTTACTAATTAATTGGACTAATTAATTAATTATCATAAGAGATCATAGCTAGGTATATATATATATATATATATATATATATATATATATAGAGAGAGAGAGAGAGAGAGAGAGAGAGAGAGAGAGAGAGAGAGAGAGGGACCTGCAACATCTTGCTGACATTGCTAGCACCAAAAACCTTGTGAACAATGGCAAACTTATGAGGGTCATCGGGAGGGAAGTAAGGGGCAAAGATGCAGTCCTTGGCGCAGCGGCGTCTCAACAACTTACAGGAGGCACAAGGTGAGGTTCCTCCCATTTCTAATTGCTCAAACAGATTGAATAAACTTTTGTGGAGGAAATTAAGGAAGGAGAAATTAAATTGTTGGGAGAGAATAATAAGCTTGTAAGCCTATTTATAATGGTTAGAATTAATGAGTCTATAATATTAATTAAATTTATTTAAAATTTGAAGCCATCTTATCAAACAAATATACAGTGGTTAATTAAAGTGTAGACTGGATCTATAATATTAAATTAATTTAAACTTTGAAGCCATCTTATTAAGAAAATATTATCCATGATTAACAAGGTTAGCATTAGAGAAATAGAGGTTGGAGTTCTTTCGGTTTGAAGAAAACTGCCAATGTAATTTACACGTAAAGTTACAATTTTAGACTGCTGGATCAGGGGTATCACAGCAACTGTCAATGGGCAATTTGGTCAGTTTGCACGTTATGAATAATAATAAAAATAAAGTATCAAGGGTGAAGGTTGACCACCGCCTTGGCGCGTGTTGGGTTGGCTATGTATATATATATATATAGGCCGTGTAATTCTTTAGTCTCCACGTTCATGTTTGACTCTTCTCTATCTCTATATATGTGCTATACTGTTATGCTTAGTTGTTAAGTACTGTATGAATTAAACATAAACATTTTTATATTGCATTACACTTAAATTTGAAGGTACTTATTAAAGAAATACTCTTACCCGTCCAAACACAATATTCCTACTTAACTTTTTAATTTAATTTTACACGTATGACCACAATTATAAATATATATATTTCAATTACGTTTTCCTAACAACAAAATTTACTACTTATATAATAAAAATTATTTCTAATTACACCCCTTATAATGCTCAGGTGAATATTTGGCTTGAAATTTGGAATCTTTAGAGACTAAATGTGCTTAAGAATCTTATTTATTTTACAAACTCAAATTCTAATTGCAACTGATTATGAACAGACACAATATTTGGATAAATTGAGAATATATATTTATGGATCCGAGTCCTCTAGGATAATCACATTGTGGATTTCTCTGAATCTCAACCCTATGACAGACACGTACGTAATATGAAATTAAATGATTTCATTAATTAATATTCACATCATCCTGATCCTGATCCTACACATCATGATCACTCTCTTTCTCTCTCTCTCTCTGTGTCTGTGGCTTGTTTGTTACTTTAATTTTAGGACTCCTTTCTTTCCTTAACAACTACCGCCTAATTCAATCTCAATAATAATATCTTTATTTCCTTAACAACCACCGCCTAATTCAATCTCAATAATACCTTAAAGTTCATATATGAATGGCTGCTGAAATGAAGATAGATAGATAATTAATGAATAATATGGGAGAAATAACAAAATTATTAATTTGAACATACTTCTTAATTCTCCTTCTTCATCAACAGTAGTGGTAGTGGTAGTGGTAGTGATACTAGTGTTATATTGCTGTTATTTATTCAATTCACTAAAATCAAAATTTTGTTTCAATTAACTTAATGGCCTACTTGGTATTATAATGGAATTAACAAAGAATAACAATTAATAATTAATGATAGAAAAATGACGTATAATAACACATCCATCAAATTGAGGTATAATACAATACAATACAATATATGGGCATTAATTATAAGATCAATGCTTTTGTGTTGATTTCTGAAATTGGATTTATAGTATTTTTTACGTTGATGATTTAATTCAAAGAGTTTTCAGGGAAGAAAGAGGATAATGAGAGACAAATGCGCGCCGATATGGATGATGAAGAGAAAAAGCAGTCTGCTGGTTCATTCAATTCCTTTGTTTTTTCATTCTATGAAATAAGATACATTCCAATAACCCACCACCACTAAATAACTACCAAACATACACTTAAAATAAATTACTAAAATTATACTATTCCCTCCTTCATTTCATTCCTTTAATCTAAACACGTTGTGTTGAAAGGATGCAAAACCGTAAGCCGGTAGGAGAGATAGATGGGCTCGACCGACGTGAATGTTTGTTGGCGGACATTCACATGCAAGCACAAAAATGATACTCTCATCATTTATCAAAGATCACATCCCATCCCAATTTGGTTAAACAATTAAGTGGTAGACAAGGCACAGAAAACACCAAAATTTGACCCCCTTGGAGCTAGGCTTGGCTTGTTTCTCAAGAACAATCTCATCTCAGCCCATGAACATAAACATTTGTATTGGATGCTTCCAGTACTCATCGAAAGCAGACAACTCCATTAAAATGGCACTGAACACCTTACCTCTGTTTTCTAGTAATTTCCAAAACCTAACCTCAACTCTGAATTCTTTATACCCTAATTTAAACAACTTAATGGCCCTTGCAAACATATATATTAATGAGTGGGGGAAATGGGAAATATAATTAATATGGGTATGCGGGAGCTAGCATTAGTCACGTTAGATTTCTTTTTACTGTTGAAAATATTTTGTACGTGGAGTATTTTGTACATGCAAAGTAACTATTTGTATTTGTCATTTTAGGGACTACTACTATATATGTATGTAGATTTTAGTCAATGAATACAAATCCATCACATGCATGTGCTGATGTGCATGTATCTGGAAATACACAAGAAAGTGTAGTATCCAAGCTAATTAAATTTGATTAGGATCCCAGAATGTCTTAGTCAAAATATTACTATTTACTATAAGCCGAACAAATTTTGAATTATTTTGATAAGAACAATGTATCGTTGACAAGGCCAAAATGCTTGAGCTTTATTTAACATCTACCTGAGATATACTAATATTCATCATTTTTCCAAATTTTATAAGGAGGCAAACAAACTCCAGAATTCCAGAGAAATGTGTGAAAGACATGTAAGAAACTAAATTATATGTACAACAATTACTTAGTTTAATCGAAGAAAATAAGAAATGCATCTTATTCAGAGCATTAAGTTACTCTTTTTGGTTTTATCATTATACTTGGTTTTAAATTATATATATTTATTCAAAGAAAAATTATTGCTAAATAAATTTTAAAACCTCGTAAATAATCAATACTATGTATTGTATAATATAACACGCAAGTCCAACCCCATGAACCATGTTGCGTCCATGGACTGCAGTGGAACTCAGCTTATCTCCATATATAATAATAATAATAATTAAGAACGAAAACAACGATTATTATTATAAACAAAACAAGGCCACCAAGAATTTAATGCAGACCAGTTAATGAGATCCAGCATGAAGCTAAGGTCAAGAGAATTAAATAAAATAAAATTATGATTCTGGAAGTACGATAAATTAATATAGAAAGATAATTCATTTAGCTCGAGGCCACATGCAATTAGACTAAGTATGCTGTAGCAGTCTGAATTACCATTATGTTGGCAAACATGGAAAAGATTCCACATGAGGGTATGCAACGCATCTACATTCAATCTAATTAGTAGCTCGTACTTGTGTGTATCACGAGGTTTCTGAATAATTTCACCTAAAATTATAAGAGTTGTAAAACCCTAAAACGGATTCCCTCTCTCTTGCATTTAATGCTTTCCACATGATTCCAAACTTGTAATCTTCTATTCCGAGAAAAACAGCACACTTTCCCTAGTTGTCATGGGAGTTATGATTTTATTAACCAAGTCTATGTTTTATCTTAGACTAATAAAAAAATGGGACCTCTCTGTTGAATTTTCTCAAACTTATTACCTCACAAAACGCGTACTTTCACCTTCAGTTTCAGTTTTGAGTTTCAAGTTCAAACCCCTACGGTCTAGGAAGAAGAGATAGGAGTCAGGATGAGAAGCCTCTAAACTTAGTTTAATATGCTTCACCAGTGTTTTTAAAGTTAATGAATAAAGTATGAGAAAAAACAGACATCTTTCACCGTCTTAGAGAAAATAAAACATGCGAGCTCCAATGCAAACATTAAATGAGCGTGGTGATATGGAAGATTCGATTTTTGGGATATGCATGGTTTTCCAATTCTAAAATCGTGGATATTAGATGCAATCTTTACCTGGGGTCCAATTGCTAGAACAGAGTGGCGTTGGATTTCCAATGAGGGAAGCTCTATCCAAATTCCTAACTGCAAAATTTGTTTACCTTTTCCGAAGAAAAAAATTTAGAGTAGGCAGAGCTGCATAAGCAATAGGCATGTGATTGCATGAAAAAAGAAATGCACCCTTTCTAACTTAGAATTTAGTATAGCTCATCTAAGAGAATTAGTGCCACTAACGTAAAGTTCACTATGGAAATATACCGAATATTTTTATTTTGGCGTAAACCAATAAGAATTTTGGAATTCATGTATGTTCATTGTTCCCAGTGCTGGAATGAAGCTGGACATGAGATACTGCCAAGTGCCAACCTACTTATGCTGATCAGTAGAAATGTAAATTAGCTATAGAGCTGAGGACTGCTGACCCAACACAACGCCAAATTCAATAACAAGCCAGACACAAGATTCGGGATCAGGATAGAAGGAATTTTTTGAAATAAATCTACGTTCGTTGAAGGTAAAGTTTGGAAATAAAACAATTCTTTCTATCGTGTATCCTAAATTAATGCAACCTCAGATTCTATGTTTCAATTGTCAATTCTAGTATTGAGCGAAAGGCTATACCTATTGGTTCTGTATTACATGTCAATCCTACCCCACTAGTACCAATAGGACGCATAGGGGAAGAAGCACTACACCTAGGAATCAACGACACAAAAACTTTGTTATAAATTATCCAGGGCCATATCTAAATAGAAAATAATACCAAATATCTGAATACTTAATATAACTCTTTAGGCCATGTTTGTTTTCAAAAGACATACTTGAGATTGGACTATTTTGTCTTAATTTAACACAACTTCGGATTATTTTATCCTTTGACGAGAGACTTTTAATCTCTCAATGTACAACTATTAGTCCCATAAAGTCATTTGATAGTTTATGGGGTATTAATCCCACATTCATCATGGGATTATATAATCCTCATAAATAGCCTTAGAATGACAAAAAATTATCCATAGGACTATTTAAAGGACTATTAATCTCTCATCATGGGAACAAATAGTCCGAAATAGTGTTAAATTAAAACAAATAGTCCAATTCCAAACATTTTTTTTACAAACAAACATGGCCTTGTTTATTTATTCATGAATTGATAGTATTGTAAAATGATGAGCATTCAACTACATAAGTTTGATATCCTAGAAAAAATGTTGTGCATGAGTACGACAAAATGGAATTATTAAATGAATTGGTCGTAAATTTGTCACAAATATCATATATAAAGAATAACCCTAGCTTATGCGAGCAACTTCTAATTATTTTGAAAAGAAATAGATTTCAATAGACAATTTATGAGTTAGTATTATCATCAAAACATTTTTCAAAGTATTAACCCCCTATGAGAAGTTCTTACAGCATCAAATTTCCAATTTCAAGCACCACAGTACATGGCATAGAAAGACTGTGCCTGCATTAGTGAGCAAGTCGTGTAAGCCAGTGCTAAATGCCAAGAGCACAAAGGAAAGTAGAATATACCACACCTTAACATTGAGTTGCAGGTGATTTTTGCAGGCTGCAGTGTTCTTGCAATTTTCGTTTATTACGCTTCTTAATCCCGTTTCTGAATAGAGTGCTGGCAAAACATCGTCTTTCTTTATAAACAGGAGAATGATGTATGCTATGCTCCAGTGTTTTCTTTTTCAAGTACTCTACCGCCTGTGCCTGAACTGATTTCTCAACCAAAAGAAATAATTTTAAAAATAAATAAAATTATTTGCAATGGTTATTGATGACGTATGCGTGGTTAGCCAAAATCCTATTTGAACAATTAAACTTAAGAACTTCAGATTCAGTTAATTTCTATTAGAAGCAGTACAAGCAAAATAAATAAAAAGGTTTTAATATGGATAATCAAACTAGCAAAAGTTTATCCTTATGGGCAATGCAGATAGGTTGTAAACTACTCGGATCTTCTCCTTACAGAACCTTGATCCTGTTCAGTGCTTCAACAAAATGTGGACTGAGATGTCAAATTCATTAAATCTCTAATCTCATACAGATGGGATTTCAAAATGTCACATTCCTTAGATCTCTAATCTCATGAAGATCGGATATCAAAATTCAAAATGCTAGTCAAATAATCATATGAAGCATTTAAGAAAACAAACAGTAGACCTAAACTGATATAATGATATTTTTCCAATACATCAGAGGCTCACAACTCCATTCCCACTTTGCCAAATTTACATGATGGAAATATGTCATTTTCAATTATATATTAAAACGATTCCGTGATTTAAAAGTGAGAAAAAAAGAGAGTAAAAGACTCACTGACTTTTGGTCACCTCATCTACACTGAACCACCTCAATTGCTTTTCATGATAAATCTGCATTCATCTGTTGGTAACTGGATGCCATGTCATATAGTGTAAGGTATTGCTGATGATATACATGAAAAACGCACATTCAAAATATTCTAGCTCATAAAATTAAATTCCTTAGTTTTTTTTTATTATTTTACAAATTTCCCTGGATTCTTTTGCACAACAATAATTAAGAAAATGCAAATTTTATCCTTTGATCCTACATAAATCAAACTATAAAACTCAAGAGCTCGTCGAAATAAACTCAAGAAGCTTATCGCAAACTGTTAAAGCAATGCAGGCTCTTCTTTTGATTTGCTGCAACAAATAAAAACATGTATCCCCAGCATTACATAGACCTCAAGTAGTTAAAAAAGCTCAACTACAACTTCTCATATAATATATGAGATATATAACTACTCAGAATAATTTCTTTGAAGATAAATATTTCGTGAATATATAAATTATTTTTGGTCATTTACTAAAATAGAGATTTCCCCATTGTCAGAAGCTAGCATTAATACCATTTCCACTGCAATATTACCTCTTATATAAAATAGTGTTACACTTGCACAAACCTACGATAAAGAACAAAGGCTATTAGCCATAGAGACTAATTAAATCCCTAAAAGGGTGGACTCTAGCTGTCATGATCAGCTACAAAAATATGAGGTTCAACATGCAGCAAAGTGAACAGATTTCTAAAATGCATTAGTTAGAAGCTGACCCACCAGGCCACCAATTAGCCCCGAACATATCAACACTTGAAATTTAAAAAATTATCTAGTAGGTTCAAAGTATCGGCCGTTACGTTGAAATATCAGGTATCGATCGTTGCCGAACTGACACCTTGACACGGACCGCAAAATTAGGAATTATTTATGTAAAGCGTAATTTTCGGCAAAATTTCGACAACACGGCGTAGTGTATCAGTTTCGGACCAAATAAAGGAAAAATATATGCGTAAAGCGGAGAAACGCCAACAAAAAAAATCGAATATGCTGAAAGCTATAAAAGGGAAAAAAGAGAACGATTTTTTCTCTATAAATTATACTTAAATTGTACATATGTACTACCTAATTAAGTACACCTTTAAAATGGTAAAAAATATGTGTATTTCAGATATAGTTAGTTAAGTTAAAATTGTACTTAAAATATGCATATATAGCACCTAGTTAAATATAACTTTAAAAAATATATATATAATGCACTTAATATGTAATTAGTTATGCACTTCAATTTTAATTAAATTGTACCTATGGAGTACCAAGTTAAGTACAACTTAAAAAAAATTAAAAAAATTGCACTTAAAATATACTTAGTTAAGTTAAATTATACAGAACATGTGTGCTCAACCATTTGAGCTACGACAACATCAAGACCTACTTTATTCAAATATAAAATTGATTAAACATATCTTGTTTTATCATTTGGACAGTGTTATGTGCACTAAATAACGTTTTTTGTGAACTTAATTGATTCATCTTGTTATTTTTATTATTTAGAATTTATCCATAATTTTTTAACTTTTTTGAAGCTCTTAACTAGCTAATGGTGTGTATCACACGAAACCGATACCGAGTTGACAGTCTGAAACATAAACCGTTACCACGACTTTGAACCATTCCCAAAGCTATTGTTGTGCATGCCTAGTTGTTATCACATCCCACCAAACTCCAACAGGACCAAAATAGTGTGTAACAGTGTCAGTAGCTTCATTTTTGACAAGTCAAGAAATACATGATTTTTCCAAATTTCAAGTTCATGCCATGTGTAAGGCATACCAGATCGTGAAGCAGCTGAGACCACAGCAACCTCCTTCAGTCTCTTAATTTTCTCAATAACTTTCTCATTTTCAAAATGATCATCTGTCAATGGGTGAATCATATCATTCATCTGATAGCATGAAAATGCTTTTTCACATGCCTACAAGTACAGAAAATCAAAATACAAGACCAATCATAATGAGTAGAAACTTCCGACACAAAAATGCTGCATAGAAAGCTCAAAGAAATAACATGCAATGCAGAAGAGTATAGACATATAGAAATTATATGAAGGAGAAAGAAATAACAAATGAAGCCAAGTTAGATACTCGACATTCACTACATAACCCAGATAGAGTTGGAAGAAATTAAACAAAATTTTGGTAAAGCAATCTACCTCTTAATGAATAATTTATTGCTAAAGAAATAAAACAGCATCACAAATTCAAGCTAGTGTCACATAGAATCCAACAATATGTTCTCCACAGAATCTGTAGTTCCCAGTTCATGTAAATAAAGATTATCATTCTATTATCACCTTTGTCGAATGTCGATCCTTTGTACAGCAATTCTAGGAAAATGCAATTATAATAATAAAAACAATAAGAAAACTCAGCAAAGAACTTAAATTGCTGGACGGATCTAGATAAAGCCGCAGAGACCGTCATTACTTGTATATGTATACTACTAAAACCGTTTGGTTTTAAAAGAGATCAAATAAATTGCTGCATACTAGATTAAGAACCTGTACCTTCCAACTAGGTTTAAAATTTTAAGCCAAAACACCTCTCAGCCAATATAAAGACCTGACAACTATATTTATAGTGCAATACGAACAGAAAGGATTACAAAGAGTTTAGAAAACTAGTTGATATTTTGTTGAATCAGGATGGAGGAGGAGACTAATAGTAGCTCTCACATTAAAAGTTAACTTAAACTTATGCAGTAAACCTTCAAGTAATGAACATTTGGTTTTCATGCCATCTCATTTTATTCTAAAACTTCAAAACTACAATCTCATAAAAAATTTACCTTAATAGCAATGAAATAAAACCTGTTATCCAAGGAATGCTCAGCAAAGGTGAGCCACTCTCTGCATGAAACTCGTAGCCACTGACTACTGGTTGACTTGATTTCCCGCATAACCAAGGCCTCATATCTCAAAGCCAAGCAACTCTATCAAGACAGCAGCAACAAATTCATAATCATTAGTCTATCCCCACAGTATAGTATTATGATCAAAAGAAATTGGCAACATCCTCAGTATTCATCTTATCTAGAGATACAGACAAATGGCTTAACGGAAAGAAAAAACAAACATTCAATAATCTATGTATTTCAAATTTATCATACAACAAGCTTATAGCAAGTTTGAAGCCATCTCATATTGTTATTTGTTTAAAAATCAACCTCAAAACAAATAGAAAGTCGTTGATATGACTAATTTAGAAACTTAGATTAGGAAAAACTACGTGTAGTATACATAATGCATCAGTCCTGATAACAATCTCATTCTCAAGATCTTCACCACTAAGATATAACCAGATCTCATATTGAAATTGGCTCACGTTAGTTCCAAAACTAACAGGTCATGATCTAAACATATATACACACGCGTTCCGTTAATCTGTTCTTAGTTAAAAACTTAGAGCGAATCAATAAAATTATAAACATTTATAGATGAGAATAAGATTATAAAATGCGATTAAAATATATAGAATAGATGGACCATATGCCTCAACATCACCGGCAAGAGCAAAAGCGCGAACGAGAAATTCGATAACCGAAAGCTTCTGCTCAACAGATTTCTCTGCAATTTCATGAATAACACTGAGAAATTCGTGTCTCATAAACTCTATCAACTTCGAACGGACTTCTAGTAACGATTTCACGTCATTCGTAACCAGGGCCGATTCGAGGATCCGAATTGTTCCGTCATCGAATCTGCACAGAAATCAATAAATTTTAGAGTGCCTAATTGATAAGGATGAATGAAATCGGAAGCAATTTAGAGGAGAGAAGAATCATCACCTTCTGTTTACAATTTGGGACCGAAAGAGGGAAATTTGCTGTCCGACTCCGTCGGACATCTTTGAGCGGGATTTGGCGGTTGCAGTTTCAAATAGACCGGGTTTTTATTGCTTCAGCTCTTCATTTTATTGGCTCCCAAATAAAATGCCAACCGATCCTTTTGGGCCTTGAAATTCACTAGCTGCGTTTTAAAAATAAATAAGAATTTTTATTTTGTCGTATAAAGTCGAATTATGGAACATACTTTTCCATTCTTAGATAGATCAGGATCACTCATTCAACCAGTTAATAAAATATTATTAAATTAATAACATCATATGAAATTAATATTATTCATAAAAAAAATTAAAAAATTGACAAATTAATATATATTTCTCCGTCAAAAAATAAAAATCTTGGTTGATTTTTTATATGTGATAAGTAAAATAAAACGACAAAATTGTCCAACATTACTAAAAATGTTTAATCTTATCATTAAAAAATTTGATACCAAATTACTATTTAAAAATTGGTCCATAACGGATTTTATAATTAAGTCATTGATTCCTGTATACCTCTTTAATTAACGGATTTTATATTTTAAAGATTTTTTATGTCCTAATTTAAGTTCTTAGCTCTTTATTTTTCATCCAAATCTTATTAAAATTATTTTTATGATTCTTTTTAAAAGATGAAAGGAAAAGAAAATTTAGTCATTTATAATCGTCAAAGTTTTTCGTTCAAGAATTTAATAAAAAAAAACATGATCGAAAAACAAAATAATAGAAATTAATATTTTATAATCACTATATTACCTCTTATTTACAAACGCAACAAGATATAATAAAAAGGATATTTTTGTAATATTGCTTCAAAATGTTTTTTATATAAATTTTAAAAAGATATACTAGTATAGTATTTTTTAATTAATAAAAAAACACTTGTATGGTTTTCTATTATTTTTTCCGTCCAAAGACTCGCAAACAAGGCGATAAAAGACGTCGGCACATCGAAAATTCTTAATCCTTGCTGCGGTGAGCGGCCGCCAAGGCAGAGAAATCAGAGACAGTAATGGCCGGAAGAAACCACATACCGGCACATGCATTAACTCGCCATCTCCACCGGCCCCACCCAGCCTTAGTCGATGAGCAAGTCGCCATCCAGCACCGTGAGATCCAAGCCCTCCTCCTCGACAATCAACGCCTCGCCGCCACCCACGTAGCACTCAAACAAGAGCTCTTCGCCGCTCAGCAGGAGCTCCGCCACCTATCCTCCACCGCCGCCACCGTTAAGGCCGAGAGCGACGCTCAGGTCCGGGAGGTCTACGACAAATCGTTGAAGTTGGAAGCGGAGCTCCGGTTGATTGACGGCCTCAATCCGGAGCTGTCTCAGGTGAGGGATGACGTAAAGAAATTGAGTTCCGATAAGAAAGAGCTCGAGTCGAAATTGGAGGCGTTGGAAAGTGATGTCGTCAGGACTCGGTCGGAGTTGCTACAATTTCCGGAGATCAAAGCTGAAATTGAGGCCATGCACCATGAAATTCAGAGAGGAAGGTGAGATACAATTCAAATTGACATCTTTTTCTTTCTCTATACATAATTTCCATGAAAAATAGTTGAATTTCTCATTGTAAACGTCAACAATGTAATTTCATTTAATGATTTTATGGTAATTGAAGATAAAAGTCCATATGATAGTTATAGAACTAAATTAGTTGAAGAAATTACGGAAAAAAGGTTGTTGATATGTTTGATAATGTTTAATTCTGAAAGAATCGTGTTAAGGAAAACCTATGGGGGGGGAAGAAATGCTTAGATAAAAAAAAAAAAGAGTGGATATGAGTATGCTTGTTCATTATGCAGATTCTGGCAGTTTTTTGGTTACTGAATTTAGACAAATATAACAATGTGACAAATTGTATACCCCTTTAGAATGATATGAATCTGACCTCATAACTAATTACATTTGAGATTCTATTCACATTTTTTTCTGGTCTACTTTAGTGACAAAACATTACATATTTCGTTCTTGTAGTTTTTACTTCCATTCTTCTGCTTATAATATGAACAGGGCTGCCGTTGAATATGAACAAAAGATGCATGCTAATAACCTTGAGCTAGGTCAGGTAATGGAGGAAAACATGGTTTCTATGGCTCATGAGATTGAGAAACTACATGCTGAACTTGCTAATGCCGAGAAGAGGGCAAGGGCAGCCGCTGCGGCTGCTGCTGCAGCAAGTCCTGGTAATTTATCTGCTAAGCTTGTTTTTGTTGTCTGGTGATGCTTATGATTGTTGCAAATCTTTAGCATGAGTAGGATTCGAGTGTTCAATTCGTCAAAACCCTAAATGTGTGATTCATTTAGGCCCTGGATATGCTGCTGGATATGGGATTCCTGAGATGGGATATGGTGCTAATTCTTATGCTGGTCCCTATGCAGCACATCAGGTATGTGGTAACCAACTTCCACTTAATATATTTCAACTGCAGGAAGTCATTATATTTTAGCTTTGATGATGCAGTAGTTCACATACAACCATAATAACTTACTGTGCTTTGGGATCAATATTTAAACCCACCACATCACACCAAAAAGAGTTTATATTTTATCCAGAGTCAAATATTAAAGCATTGCTCTTAAGATGTCATGTGGTTGTAAACATCAAGGCAACCGGGTGTTCAAATTCTGCCAGATTACTGGTTTCATAAATGTTAATCATCTTTAATGAAGGATAATATATAAATTATTAAATTTAACTTTGTTTTCATCTGTTCAGCCTTTTACACCTTTTACATCTCTCTTTCATCAAAACCTAAATATTCACCAAGTCTATCGAACCTATCACTAGCTGAGGCATGTTAGTACTTATTTTGATTACTGGGAATACCCTCTCCTTCCTGCTAATGTCTAAGTGCTCGTATACTTTACTAATAGGCTACAAAGCCCCAGGCATACTGTGATCCAGTCACATGCGAAAAGATACAACTACTACAGTTTGGTGGTTTAGCAAAATCTGTGTCCGCTGATGAAGTAGTCCTCTTAACAATGACCTTAGTCAACTAGTGTATGGTAGAGAAAAGGAAACATATTGTACATGTGACAACTGGACTAACCACATCGTAAGTGCTAGGCTACCACATGGAACAGGTAACCATACCCATTAATATTTTCCCATACATAAAGACCTCGCTCCTAGTAACCAAGCCCTGCTAAATTATCCATCACAATTGTTGGGCCATTCAATAATCTTGGTATGACTTGGGAAGTTGGGATGTAGGACCATTTATTAAGATTCTATCAACCAAATTGAAAAGGTAATAAAAAGGAGGCATATTGTAGACAACTACACATAATACTTAACAAAAAAACAAAACAAAGGAATGTTGTAGAAATGATAAAAAGCCTGGCCACATTATATGTTTAGCTCCCACACAGAAGAGGTGACCTCCAATTGTAGATCCTGTTTTTGCGAGTACAACCTTCTCTCTAGAATATAGCAGCTCCAGCCAAACTCTACTGACTCAAAGAATGCTAAAAGATCAGCCAATCTACATTCCGTAACTCATGTTTGGTATTGGAGCTTTGGTTATTCTATCTTAATTGTCACTGCTTTCTTCTCTCTTTCAGTCTTATTCTGTCTTAATTGTCACTGCTTTCTTCTCTATTTCAGTCAATCTCTCTCAACCAACCCCAGTTAAAACTATACTGGCACGGAGAATGCCAAAAAATAAGCCAATCCACATTCCTTGACTCAATTTTGGAATAGGAACCTTGCTTATTCTCTGTTAACTCCCTGAAACGGTTTCTCTTCCAGTCCATCTCTCAAGGTTTTTCTTACATAAAATCTCAAATATATTCAGTTTCTATGCATGATTCCTTGTCATAAGAAGCTAATTGCTAATACACTTAGCTGCTTCCTGGAGGTGTGCTGCGTACTTGCATATGATCTGTATGCTGCATTTGAATTAACCTTCCAAAACCTGATTATGTTGGGAATTGAGACTTTTTATCATGAATTCTCAGGTATATTAAATTTCTATATTTTTTTTATTTTTTTTATTTTTTACTAAAACAGCTAAACTAAGTTCTACTTAGCAGCTTCCCAGAGGCCTGTTGCATAAAACCTGTGAACATTACTCATCAGGATTACATGAGACCACCTTGATAATTGACCTTCAAAGAATTCTGGATTTCAACTCTATTCAATTCTCATCCTTCACCATTCACTTTCAGAGTCCCTAGCCAAACTTCAGGAATTTTTTTTGTGCACCCACCCTTGTAGGGTTGGTGGTATATTAATATTCCATAGCAATTTATTTATTTTAAAAGAGAAAATATCCCTTAGCATGTGTTATTAAAGAAACAAAGATTTCCAGGCATTACATATGCCGACTGTTCTAATAAGAAGCTAGAAGCTATTCTTTTATGGGTTGTTTGCACTAAAGTTGTGTTGCAACTTGTATTGGGGAATATCCTCTGTTCATAGCTCTACTTTCTATATGAACTTTCAGCTATAAAAATCTTTCCTTGTTTCCTTGACTGGTGTCCAGATCGGCATTTCCCTTGATCTTGTGATACTATGATCAGATCCCTCGGTCATTAATTAACTCCCAAGTTTGATATTACAAGTTCAGAGTCTACTACAATTTTGCCAAATAATTATAGACTTCCAGACAAGACCAGAAAATTTATACCATTTCTCTTTGTTGTTTCTTTTCCTTATTCTTACTTTATGGCCCTGCTGTTGGAAAGTCATTTTTGTCGTTAAAGGGGGGATGACTTAGTAGAATCACTGCGCATGCAGTTTTAAATTTTCACTAGTAAAAGTTGAGTAGAAGTGTATGTACAGAATCACTATTTGCTAAGTTCCAAGTTACTAGTAAATGAAGTACTGGTTGGACAGTCTTTCAAATTCCCAACTTCTTATTTAGAGATGAGGGTCTACGAAAATTATCTTATTATTGCATTATATTTTCTGGTTCAGGGTACTGCTGACGTTGGTGCCCAATATGTTTCTGGAGCAGTACCTCACGGTCATTATGACATGCAACAGCACCATGTACATAGATGAGCTCGCATCGAGGACATGGAATCAGTTAACATCTTTAGAGTTAGACATCCTTAGTTTAGAAAGATCTCTTAAAAGGCAAAAATGTAGACATTTTTTTGAAATGCATATTTTATGTCACCATCTCTACATGTGTGGGCAACACTGAGTTGGGTATGGTCACAACCAAGCTGTTCCGAGGCCTTAATTCATCTGCATAAATGTTTAGTTCAGTTGCAGTGTTTTTCTTCTTTCACATCTTACATTTTCAACTCAAACATTAGATGTTCGTGTTATAGATGGATAATAAGTCCTGCTTTTTTGCCTCATATTCAAGTTGCCTACTAAGAGTCATTTTTCCTGTTTGTCAGTATTTAAGTTCTTATATCTGTTGTGCGCCATATTAAATTATGAGTGATACTAGGGGTCTCAAATGATGCGTCACCAATTGAATAGATCTTATGTGATTGGATATGCCATAAATTATGGCAATGTCACGTCATTTGAGACAAAATAAAGAATAAAAAATTGAGTCCCTTAGCATTACTCTTAAATTATTACATCTTGTTGCCCTCTTTGCAAATTCAGTACTGTTGACTTATTCTGGGCACTTGCTCTGGGACCTGAATTGTGTATACCAACTTTCACTTGGTGGCACCCCTGAAGACCTTCCAATGAATTCATTTAAGCGCAAGGAAAGCTCTATAATCCACACTATCCAGTCCCTGAATGCCCTCTAGGGGCCCAAGCGCCTAGCCCTCTTTCTCAACTCACAGATCCTAAAAAAGCGAATCACCACATCCTCAATTTTCTTTGGTCCAACATTTACTCAAAATTAACAATGAATAATTGAATATTTTAGCAAAATAATTGGTCTACCATTGAACAATTAACATCCAAGCAGTAGGAGAGGAGAGGGTGTTTGAGAAGCTTGGATGTTTACTAAAAAAACAAACCTTAAAGTTCCAGGTTTTTTTAATAAAAAAAATATTCCCCAAAGTTTAAATATTTATTATAATAATGTTCTCAATCCTGTTTCTATACATTTTTTACTGAAGTCGGTCATGTACCAGTTTCATGATTATTTTGTTTTATATGGTAATTATTTATATTTCTGAAAAGAAAACAAAAATTCATTAATGTAATTATATACGTTTCAAAAAAATAAAAATCTTGGAAGATAAATTTGTCCGCTTTTGAAGTTCTTAGATGAAAACTTGAGAGAAAAATGAGATTGATCATCATTGACTATCTTTACCCGTGTCAAACTTTATATCAATTTAGGCTTAGCACCTAGAAATAATAAATAATTTTAGCATTGGTTATACATATAACACTTTAGGCTTGGCATCTAGAAAAGAGATTTGGCTGGGACAATAAATGCTCCTCATCATCATCATCATATGTCAATTCTTTGGACCTTCCATCATTCATTTCTCTTTTTCCCCATGCTTTCAAAATGATTATGAGAATTATCTCAAGGCACCCAAACAAACGCTGACAATTGGTAGCAATCCGTTTGACAGAAGCATCCAAATTTAAAGGACAAATGTTTGACAACTGCAGATTAATCACCAGTTAAATTTTTCTTTACTGGGTGCTGGATTGAAATCTCCCAAGTCCCAAATAGCACTTTACTAATTATAATTGTAGCTACTTCTCTGTTGTTCTATATTCATACATAGTAGCCTACAGGCACCATTCAGGGTACACAATTTACAAACATAAAGAAAGAATACCTATAAACCAGGTGAAATATAGGTAGAATACACTTTTCACATTAATATAAATATTATTACCCCTAAATACAGTAATAGTTATAATAATACAGGTTTTCTTTGGATATATATATATATATATATATATATATATATAGGATTTTAATAAACCACACTATAGCCTATAGGTAATAAATAAATCAACACCATCAAATAAAATCTAGTCACCTAAAGGGCAACCGGGTGCTCAGACCCTTCTGTATTTAACATCCTTCAAATACTTTAGCCCACAGATTCTCAGAAAAGCCAGATTAATTGAAAACAGACGTGGTTTAGGACTACCTAACCAAACCCAACGCGTGCAGATACGAACAAACTTCAAATTGCTTCAAATTGTGATTGGCAGAAAACACGATAATGCACAAAAACTATTCATTCCACATAAGTAAAATCTGAGGAAATAACCCATCCAAGAGACCGCTAGGCTTAAAATCTACATCCATCATACAACCATGCAACCATAATGTCTTGTCAAACTGCTCTGATCATTTGCTTTCTAACCATTAATTTATTAGGTCCGCTATCAGCATCCATCCCATTTCTCCATTTTCCATTCCTTAAGTTAGAACACAGTTGCCAATTAGTAATCCAGGTGTACAGCCCGAGTTAAAATTCAACATAGTTAGTCAACTGAGGTGGCATCTTCGAAACTAAGAAACACTGAAAATAAAATTGCTGAAGGAGCTCACACCTAGAACTAACACGGTTGGCAATAAATAGTAGTTACAGCATCTCTTTCCTCAGTTATGCACGCTCAGTGCCAATGAAAAAGAATAAAGAATGTGATTTGGAAACCGTTATCATTACCGTGGCACGCAGTCTTGTCCTATTTTCAGATTCCCTTTATGTTGAAAACAGTTCAATTAAGTGAAGGACAAGGGAATAACATGCACTACTCCAACAACCAAGCCATTTCAATGCGTCTTCATTTTCTTCAAAAATAATAATAATAATAATAATCTAGAACGGGAAAGGGGTGTTCCATGTGTGAGTTTTTTGTTGTTGGGGGTGTTGCCAGAAAGACATCTTTTGGACAGCACGTATTTTTCACAGAAATCTTGTCCTATTTTCAGATCCTCTTTTATGTCGAAAATATCCAATTACGTGAAGCAAAAGGAAATAACAAGCACTACTCCAACCACCAAGCCACTTCAATGTCTGCATTTTCATCAAAAAAATAAATAACAATCTAAAATAGAAATAGGAAAGGTGGGTAGGAGGGGAAGGGGCCAGAAAGATATTTTTTGGAACGTAAGACTTTTTTAACAGAAACAATTTCTTCAGAAAATTATGAAATGTCAAGGGTGAAAAGAAATGCGTGATCCATAACCACAAAGTGGGGCCAATAAATACAGTAGGGCTTCTAACCATGAAAACTAGTAGAC